>CM065806.1:171963531-172176031 GCA_033398695.1 Orobanche coerulescens | reverse complement strand
GAGTATTCAGTAGTTCGCTCGGAATTCGATTCCTAGTACAAGGTCTCGTGTTCATAAAAAACCCGTTGCATCTTGGGAACATTTGTTGTTGGTCCGTGTGTACTGTGCGGGGCAATATTGTCTTACGGAGAGAGAGTTCGCCTCGGTTTTACGTATCATATCATTATTCCATTATTTTCTACACCATCTACATAACATTCGTAAGACGAAATTCATAGAAGATGGTGACGATAAGCAGCAATGTTCATGCTCCTTCCCATGCCGAGAAACCCGAGAAGTTTTCAGGTTCTGATTTCAAATGTTGCCAATCAAAAATGTTATTCTACCTTACTACTCTCAACCTGTATCGCTTTCTGTCCGAATCTCCTCCTACTATAGGGGATGATGAAACTGACACCCAAAAATGCACGGCGTTGGATGAATGGCACATAGCGACTTCTTATGTCGAAATTATATTTTGAATGGCCTTGATGATACACTTTACAGTGTTTACTCCACAGTCAAAATGTACAAAGAGTTGTGGGACTCACTGGAGACAAAATATAAAACAGAAGATGCTGGTTTGAAGAAGTTCATCGTAGGTCGTTTTCTCAACTTCAAGATGGTGGACAACAAAACTATTCTTGAGCAAATGCAGGAAATACAGTTGATCCTGCACGACATTATGGTGGAAGGGATGAGTCTGTCGGAATCCTTTCAAGTTGTCGCCATAACCAAGAAGTTGCCCTCGATGTGGAAGGGTTTCAAAAACTACCTCAAGCACAAGCGCAAGGAGATGGGTCTTGAAGATCTTATTGTGCGATTGAGGATCGAAGAAGACAATCAGAAGACCGATGTCAAGGCGAACAAGTCATCTATGGAGGCAAAAGCAAATCTTGCTGAGTCAGGCCCACAAAAAGCGCAAGTTCAACCAGAATAAGCAAGACTCGAAGAACCAAAAGAGGATCAAAGGAGAATGCTACAACTGCGGCAAAATCGGGCACATGGCGAAAGATTGCCGCAAACCAAAGAAGGACAAGAAGAGAGATCAATCAAATGTTATCGAAAAGAAGCATTTGCCCATCGATTTGTCCAGTATTGATATGTCCGTAGTTGTAGATGAAGTCAACATGGTTGGTAGCCCAGTCGGATAGTGGGTCCACTGGCGCTACTGACATGGTCTTTTGTGTAACTATCGCAAGTGCACGATATCGTATCAAGTAGTAAGTGGACTTTTTGAGTCCGGTTTATCGATCCCACGAGGAATTTAGGTTCTATATTGAATTATACACTATTTATCTATTTGTTATAGAGATTCAGATGAGTGAAACATACAATTTAAGAGTTTGGTTTGATAATTGCAAGGAAAATGCAATAATAGTTCTAAATTTTAAGGAAATGAAAGATTGCACTAATAATAGATTGATAAAAGGGTAAAATAAAATAGTTGGGATTACAAACTTAGTTCATCATTAGTTGTAGAAGATGTATAGGAGATCATAATATGTATTTACTTATTATGTTGTGTAGATTCGATTTTTCTTAAAAAGACGGTTCCTCTTTCGAATGTCAAAACGCCCCTTATCTAATAGCGCCAAAACTCCAGCATTATTACATTAGATCGGATCAAGGTCAGCCGTCCCCTCAATAATAGACCAAAAGTATAAAAGATTTAAAAATGATCATACATCTGTCAAGAGTTACCGCCGTAACTTTCAGATGTTACGGCCATAACATAGAGGACTTACGGCTGTAAGCTTTGGTGTTACGGCGGTAACATGGCTTTGGCTTTTTGCACATTAGTTGCTGTGTGAGTTACGCCCGTAACTTTATTTGTACGCCCATATGGAGTTTCAGACTTCATTTTCAGCCCAGAATTTCTTAGACTCTTGCGTTTTCGCCCCAAATCTTCTTCGGATGATAACTTTTGATAAATAACTGATTTTGAATCCGAAAAGACTGCCAAACTCGTCTTAAAAAGCTCTTCAACATGAATACATAAAAACTCAATATAGAGAATATTTTATAAACATGTTATTTCTTGAGTAAATCGGTAATTCAATCCGATTAAGGCTAAATTTACATCTTCATCCTATAAAAATAAAATTATTAAAAACTAATTAATTTAAAGCAAAAACGAGTAGACTAGCTCATAATTATGGGTGAAATATATCAATACCAATCATGGATAAGTGTATAAAACTGACACTTATCACACCCCCAAACTTGAATTCTTGCTAGTCCCGAGCAAGACTCTTTATTATTCACACTCAATGTAAAAATAAAAATAGCACATAAATTAATAAAACACACCCAAATAAAGAAAAATACTCATATATATATAAAGATAAAAAGAGATCAAAATGTCATTTACACAACAACTAGCTTTACACAGTAGATAGAAATGAATCAAGATCCAAAATAAATCTACTAATGATTTTTAAGTTAAAACACGATTTTATTTTTGTAATTCCAAAATGCAAGGTTTCCCCCCAAAAGGTTGATTATTTCTTTCCCATTCGTGACACACACGACTCCTTTAATGGTTGCTCTCGATCACTCATTTATTTTTCGACTCAACATGAAGAAGAATTCCATCGGCGTCATCAAATATTGTGATTGTTCACGAAATTGAGTGTATTGAAATTCAGCCACCAATTAATTCAAATCTGCTCATAATCTACCTCCCTTTTAGTGATAGCTTTCACACTATTATTTCCTAACGCGTAGCTCTTTTCACCAACATATTTTCCATCTTTTTTTAGGTGATAGCTTTCACACCGTTATTTACTAACGTGTAGCTCTTTTCACCAACACATTTTCCATGTCATGTGAGAACGGCAGCTACACACCAGCAATGGGTTAGTCCTTTATTTTTCGCTTTTATTTTTGGACCCCCAAAATTAGGCAGCTGTTGCGGCTCAACACCTCTCCCTTTTTTTCAACTAGCCTCTTTTCACCAATGACTTTTTTTTAGGGAATAGAATTTTTGCAGAAAAATCGGTTATTAGCTAAGCATGAAAAATAAAAAGACTCCTCAAATTAAGTAAATTTCAGTTCTATGTTTCATTAACCGACTGATTCTTCTTTTCCCAAGGTAATGAATGACTCAATTTTACATGATAACTACAAGGCTTGGAAAGAGAGATTAAGGCTAAAAAATTTTGGAATATACAATTTTTTAACCGGTTAAAACGATTTTAGAAGCTTGTATATAGCTAAATTATTGGTGTTATGGCCAGATCTAGAAATCTCACAAATCAAAATAAACAAAATAAATATATATAAATATACACTAAAATAAATCAAAGCCAAATAACAATAATAATCAACACACACCACAATAATCAAAGCTAAACACACCAAAATACCAAACACACCAAAGTAATCAAAACACACCACCCCCAAACTTGAAAAAGAAATTGTCCTCACTTTAAAAATAATAATAATAATAATAATAATAATAAAAAGCAAGGGAGAAAAGCATAATACTCCCTGTTATGAAAGTTGATGCTTGAGCTAACGCCTTTTTAGATCTGCGAAAATATACGAATCAAACAACAGTAGAAAAAAAATAAAAGAAATATACCCGGAAGTATAACACATTTTTTAAGATACGCTTCAGGAAAGTCCGAAGTGTCGCCTTACGCTGCCATCAATGCTTTTATTAAAAACAAATAATAAAAATTACAGCAATAAAAATAACAATACATAAATCGCGAACAGATGTGCATCAAGATATCAAAAAGAAACTCCTTAAGCTGCCATCATTTAGCACGATTTTTGCACACGACAGGAAGTAAAAATAACAATGGGTCCGATATGGGTTATCAAATGGAGAGAAATGAATCCACTTTTCATTTTCTTAAGGTAAAATCTTCCATCCAGACAATATTAGCTAGAATTGGATCTGGTTGAGGAACAAATTCAATGAGTTTATTGATTAGTTCTTCTGGGGTTATTGCAACGGCTATGATTCGTTTAGCACGCTCGGAAATAAAACCTTTTCAGCAGAGTAGTCGATGAAAGATAGTAAACCATCAAAGAAACCATTGAGATTAAGCAGACCTATTAGGTTTTTTATAAATATTTAGCTAGGCTCTGGTGACCACATGAAAAAGTTCCTCAAGGGTGCCAAAACCACCGGGAAGGGTGATAAAGGCGTCAGAATTATTCATCATGTGAGTTATGCGACCTTGCGTATTTACAGCTCTAAACTCATCTCCAATAGTTGCCCCAGTGATTTTACTTTCAGCCAGAGATTTTGGAATTATTCCCAACACTTTTACTCCTTCCATATAGGCAGAAGCAGCCGCGCGTCCCATTAATCCTAGACTTCCTCCTTCGTAAACTACATGAATGCATTTTTCTCCTAAGGTACGACCCAAGTTGTGGGCTGCTTCAGTAAAGCATGCCTCTGTTCCATAACTAACTCCACCAAAAATACAGACTGAGCTAAATCTTTTTGTGGAAGATGATGATTCCATTTTGAAAAGAAACTTATTTAAGAGAAAAAGAGAAAATTTCAAGTTTGAGGGATGAATAAAAAAACAAGCACAATGTTTATTTATAGAAGAAAAATAAGGTAAAAATATTTAATAAATCTGTGATTGCGTTAATTGCGCTTCAACTACTCAATAGAATAATGAATGCATTTATTGCGTATCACTTTTTTTATTCACAAAATCTCACCATACGAAAAAAATAAAAGATACTTACGCATATGTACAGTAGTTGTGATTGTGGATCACATATTCTTCTGATTTTACGTTCAGAAAAGGCTTAAATGCCTTCTATGAGTCGGGGAGAAGCTTCCCATCTAATTTTCTTACAAATTGGCAAACTGGGTCTTTTAACGTCAGATTCCCAAGACGTTGTTTATATTCTGGCATCAATTGCATCAATTTTTAGACAATAATCATATGTGGAGGGATGATTCAAAGTTTTTAGGACATTGAAGGTGACATGTTCGTCTTGCACTCTAAGAATTAGCTTTCCTTCGTAGACATCAATAAGAGCATGTCTGGTTGCAAGAAATGGCCGTCCCAAGATAATACGATTATCCTGATCTTCCTCTATGTCAAGGATGATAAAATCTGCTGGAAATATAAATTTATCAACCTTGATTAGCACATCTTATATTATCCCATGTGGATATTTGACCGATCGTCTAACTGCAGTGAAACTGTTGGTGCTTTTGCTTCTCCCAAGTTTAGTTTGTTGAAAATTGACAGGGGCATCAAATTGATACTTACCCCTAAATCACAAAGAGCTTTGTCAATATTCACTTCACCAATTGTACACGGGATTGTAAAAGTTCCCGGATCTTTTAGCTTGGGTGGCAACTTATTTTGTAGTATTGTGATACATTCTTCTGTTATCATGACAGTTTCATATTCTTCAAGCCTTCGTTTGTTAAAAAGAATATCTTTCATAAATTTGGCATAGCGCATTTGTGCTAGAGTATCGGAAAAAGGTATGTTGATGTGTAGCTTTTTGAAAATTTCAAAAATTTGCCGAATTGCGCATCGAGCTTCTTCAACCATTTAGTAAAATGGATAGGTGGGACATAAGATTTGGCAGCAACTGGACCTTTTTGAGATGAAGGTCCTGATTCAGATTCTTTTTCTGTTTCTCGACTTTGTTTATTTTTTTGTTTTTTCCGATGATTTTCTACAGAAATCTCGGGCAACTGCACTCCACTTCTTGGGGTGATAACCTTGACACTCTCCCTTGGATTTACCTCGATATTGCTAGGTAACATGTTGTGGGATCTTTCTGAAAGTATTGTGGCCATTTGGCCAACTTGTGTCTCCAGATTTTTAATTGAAGCATCATTGCGTTGTTGATACTTCAGTTGTTGTTAGGCTAGCTTCGTGATTGCTTCTTCCCACCCGGTCTTCATTTCTTGATGCGTTGGATTCAACCCATTGTTGTTGTTTGCATAAGAAAAGTTTGGATGATTTTTGTACCCTGGATTGTATGATGGCCCGTAAGGATTGTATGCTTGTCTTTGGAAAATCTGAGCATAGGCCACTTGTTCTGGTGGTGGGAATGACTGCTCTTGTTGCACTAAGGGACACATAGTGTTGTTGTGGGTTGCTCCTCAAATTTCACATGAAAGAGCTAAAACTTGTGGAGTTTGCACCGTCTTCACAGATTAAGGAGTTGAAAAAGACATGTGCTCGACTTTCTTTGATAAAGCTTCAATTTTTGCCAACATAAGTGAATAAGAATCCACTTCAAAAACACCATTGGGTTTCTTTTGGATATTTCTATCTATCCATCTTGCACTTTGTTCACTTATAACCTCAACAAGATTATAAGCCTCTCTCATAGTTTTGTTGCCAAGTGAGCCATTTGATGATGAATCGACATTAACTCGGCATGTAGGTAAGAGTCTAGAATAGAAGTAATTGACTTGTGCTCCCAAACTAAAACTATGGTTAGGACATTTTCGTAGCATATCTTTGTATCTCTCCCATGCTTCGTGAAATGACTCTGAATCTTGTTGACGAAATGTAGAAATTTCGTATTTGAGTTTCGCCACTTTTATTGGTGGAAAGTATTTAGTGGTGAATTTTTGAACAAATTCAGGCCAATTTGTTATGCTTCGTGGTGGCAAAGTATCTAGCCAGTGTCTTGCTCTGTCCTTCACAGTGTGCAAAAAAAGACTCATTTTTATCGCCTCGTCATTTACATGTGGATATTTGAAATTTCCACAAATCTACACAAAACGGTAAATGTGGAGATATGGATTCTCGTCGATTCTTCCATAGAATGAGTTGTTGTTGGAGAAGAGATTGATGACATCCAAGCGAATTTGAAAATTGTCCACTCCAAATAGTGGATAGATCACACTTGATTGCACGCTCAAAGATGGGGGGTTCATGAATTCCCCAAAGAGCATGTTGTCTTCATCTATTTCCGGCACAATAGGATGTTGTTGATGTTGAATGTTTTGAGCATTGGGTATTCCCCCTATCGGAGGAATTCTTTCGTTATCATTTTCTTGGAGGAGTGGTGGGTTTGGTTCATCCGCCATTGATGGTGAAGAAATAATGCTTGTTTTTTGTTCTCTTCGCCTTCTTCTGAATGTGGCTTCAATATCGGGATCTAGTGAAACTAAATCGCGATTGTACGTCCTTCGCGTAGACAAGAGAATTTACAACAAAAAAAGTTGTATTTATAACAATAGTTAATAATGTAATACCTCAAAATAACACTTATACTTCCCTGGCAACGACGCCAAAAACTTGACACGGTCTTTTGTGTAACTATCGCAAGTGGACGATATCGTATCAAGTAGTAAGTGGACTTTTTTAGTCCGATTTATCGATCTCATGAGGAAGTTAGGTTATATATTGAATTATACACTATTTATCTATTTGTTATAGAGATTTAGATAAGTGAAACACACAATTTAAGAGTTTGGTTTGACAATTGCAAGGAAAATGCAATAATAGTTCTAAAATTTAAGGAAATGAAAGATTGCACTAATAATAGATTTTTAAAAGGGTAAAATGAAATAGTTGGGATTACAAACTTAGTTAATCATTAGTTATAGAATATGTATAGGATATCATGAGATATATTTACTTATTATGTTGTGTAGATTTGATTTTCCTTAAAAAGACGGTTCCTCTTTCGAATGTCAAAACACCCCTTATATATTGAATCAATCCACTATCTTTCTATGTAGATTGGCTCAATACATAGCATTAGGTTTTGTGAAAATAACTCAAAGAATCATCTAAGGTCTAGAGGTATATTTTTATCCTCTAGAACAACTTAGAGTGAATATCATTTGATCTAATCAACATATTTTCTTTTAAAACATTTGAAGACCATAAATATCATCATTTATTGGCCAAATAAATAAATATTGGTAAAACAATGAAAATCACGAACAATAATAAGTAATCCATAATAGATCTTTATATAAACTTAAATAACATGACAAACTTTTTTTATAATCCCAACTAAGGATAACTTAGCCCATGAAGGCTTTATTCAACATATTACAAGCTTGAGTGGTCATTCTTAGTTGAAAAAGGGAAAGAATTGATCCTAACTCCCTTAAGAGATAAAGGAGAAAGAAGCAATAAAATCCCTCAACAACATAATCTAAACCACTATTACATACACTCTCTCAAGAACACAAGTGTGTTCTTCACACAAAGAAAAAGTATTACTGTTAGGCGTATTTTTATACGCTTATTTATTATTATTTTGTAGTATTTTGGAGTGTGAAATCATCTAAATGAGCTTTTAATGCCTTAATTTTGTATGATTGACAGGAAATTGAAGTCCGGAAGCTTAAACGAGGCAAAAGCGGAAACGGTAAAATCGACTATGAGCCGCGGCACAAGGAAGCCGAGCCGCGGCAAAGTAAGACACCACCAAGAAGGCGAGTAAGTCAGACTGTCGCGGCACGGCCCATGTGAGCCGCGGCACGAAGGATTTAATTGCGCCCAGTATTCAGATTTTGGCGATGTGCGCGGCAAGATGTGAGTGAGCGGCACACTTAGCGGGTTTGGTACGTCTGCGCGGATTTTTGGCCGTTTCGAAGCCAGTTTCCAACCAACTAATACGGACGCGATTTATGGAAGTGCTGAGCTATAAATAGGGCTGAAGACCCTAATTTAATTATCTTGGAATCATTGAATCTAAACCTAAGAGAGCTTAAGCTTGGAGACAGAGAAGAGGAGGAAAGCAGAAGAATTCAAGGGCAGAAGGCGGGAGCTGAAGAACGGAGGAATCCGAGCTTCGTCTGCGTTTGAATTTTATGCTTTCGTTTATTTATTCTGTATTTTCAGTTTTTAGTATGTCAGGCTAAAGCCCTAATCTAGGGTTTTGATGAAACCTTTATTTTGACGAATTAATTGAGATTATCCAATTTATTACCTTTTTATTGAGTTTTCCCCAATTATGTTTAATGCTTGCAATTATCTGGCCAATAGTTGTATTGATTTAATCATTCACTTCGAATCGGGAGAGGAGATTTGGTGAGGAACTATTGGTGAGGACCGTTTTATTCTGTGAGATAGGAATATACTCACAGGAACTATGTGGCCTTTAGGAGATTTCATGCTTTTTGCCTAGCGACGAGATAATTCACCTAGGGATAGAGTGCGTTAGTCGCCGTTAGATAAATCTATTGACCTCGGGAGAGGCGGTAGAATATATTAGCAATCTCCGCCTTCAATAAATTGGGAAAATTATTTATTACGGATAATCAAGATTAAATTCGGATAAATTAAGGTGGATTCAGAACTCTAGACTTATTCATCATTTGATTCCTTTTATTCAAGCTATCGTTTTCTGTTAGTCTTTTATTAATTATTTCAGTTATTAATCCAAAAACCAACTTCGATTGTTCAAATAAAATTGGAATACGAAAACGTCGGTAGTTAGAGATTCAATCCTCGTGGGAACGATACTCTACTTATCACTTTATTACTTGTAAACGATGACGTGCACTTGCGTGTAGGAAATATCGCAACAAGTTTTTGGCGCCGTTGCCGGGGATTGAATTTTTTCTAATATCGACTTAAGTATTTCCAGTCTTAATTTGAACGTTTTATTTTTATTTTTGCGTATTTAATTGTGTTTATTTGTTTTCCTTTTCAGGACCTTTCGTGTAGTGCATGAGAAGACTCGGTAACGAAGGCCTACTACCTTTGGACACCGAGCTCGAGCGCACTCTAAGAAGGAATAAAAAGGAGAAAAGAGAGTTGCAGACGACGGTCAAGATGGCCGAAAATATTGAAATCCAAGGAGGAGACAACCAAGTGCGGCAAGTTCAACCGGAACTCGCTCTTCGAGATTATGCCATGCCGCAAGTCAACGCAAATTTTTCGGGAATTCGGCGTCCCACCATCCAAGCTAATAACTTTGAGATCAAGCCCGCCATTATTCAGATGGTGCAGGCGAGCCCATTCTGTGGACTGCCGAAGGACGACCCGAATGCCCACATTGCTTCGTTTCTTGAGATATGCGACACCTTTAAAACAAATGGTGTCATCGACGATGCCATCCGATTGAGGCTTTTCCCTTTTTCTTTGAGGGACAAAGCAAAGTTTTGGTTAAATTCCTTACCGCCGGGGTCGATTACAACATGGGAGAGGTTAGTGCAAGCCTTCCTTGCAAAATTTTTCCCACCAGCTAAGACGGCGCGGTTGAGAAACGAGATAACTACTTTTGCCCAGTTCGATATGGAATCGCTCCACGAGGCGTGGGAGCGATATAAAGAATTACTTCGAAGATGCCCTCATCACGGCATTCCTGAGTGGCTTCAGCTGCATACGTTTTATGGTGGTTTGAGTGCTTCTACACGCACTTTAGTGGATGCAGCCTCCGGAGGAACATTCATGGGAAAATCTATGGCCGAGGCTCACGTGCTTTTAGAAGATATGGCGGAAAACGCTTACCAATGGCCAGCAGAAAGATTGACACCGAAGAGGGTAATGGAAGTTTCGAGCAATGATCCGATTTCCACCTTGTCAGCTCAAGTCGCCGCTTTGACACAATGACTCGTAACTTTTCGCACGCACCAGCCCCCGTTACCATTGAGACGTGTAATTGGTGTAACGGATCACACCCGAGTGCGGAGTGTCAATTTGGAAATCCGTTCGAGCAAAATCAGATGGAGCAGGCTCAATTCGTAGGAAATGGGAATCAACCGAATAACCCGTACTCCAATACTTATAATCCGGGGTGGCGCAATCATCCCAACTTTTCATGGAGAAACGGACAGAACGCACACCAGCCCCCTTTCGCCCAGAATCAACAGCAGCCCCCTTCCGCTCCCAAAGTGTCCCTCGAGGAAGCGCTTGCAAAATTGGCGGCAAATACGAGTCAATTTATGACTCGAACGGAAGCTACATTACAAAATCATTCTGCTTCCATTCGAAATTTGGAGGTCCAGCTGGGCCAAATCGCTAATGTGTTGACAGCTCGTCCGGAGGGAGTATTGCCGAGTACAACAGAGACAAATCCTCGAGAGAGTCTAAATGCAATTAGCTTGAGAAGCGGGAGAGAGGTACTGAATCAGCCCGAGCTGGGTAAAGAGAAGAAAGTGATTGAGAAAGAGATGGATTTAAAGCCAGAGGAGTCAAAGGATGTGAAGCCGGATAACTTGAAGACATGTGCTCCCCCCGTTCCGTTTCCGCAGAGACTACAGCACAGAAGGGCGGACAAACAATTTTCTAAGTTCCTTGAGGTGTTCAAAAAGCTTCACATAAATATTCCGTTCGCCGAAGCATTGGAGCAGATGCCGAGTTATGTCAAGTTCATGAAAGATATATTATCTAAGAAGAGAAAACTTGAAGAGTTTGAAACGGTCGCCTTGACAGAGGAGTGTAGTGCTATTCTTCAAAACAAGCTCCCACCTAAGTTGAAAGATCCGGGAAGCTTCAACATTCCTTGCACCATGGGGGATCTTTCGTTTAATAAGGCACTATGCGATCTTGGTGCGAGTATCAACCTCATGCCTCTGTCGATTTTCCAAAAGCTGAATATTGGGGAAGCCAAGCCAACCACAGTCTCATTACAATTGGCGGATCGATCGATAAAGTATCCGAGGGGAGTAATCGAGGATGTTTTAGTTAAAGTTGATAAGTTCATCTTTCCAGCCGACTTCATCGTACTAGACATGGAGGAAGATGACAATATTCCGATCATCTTGGGACGACCATTTCTAGCGACGGGCCGAACCCTTATAGACGTGGAAAAGGGAGAGCTAACTCTGAGGGTCCAAGACGAGCAAGTTACTTTTCAGGTGTTCAAATCGTTCCCATGTCCCGGAAGTGCTGATAAAGGATCACAAATTGAGGGTGTGGATGTTTGTGAAAGAGGAAAGCATCGAAAAAATCGTCGTTGGGAAAATTCAGATTTTGTGTCAAATGGCTCAAGTTTGAAGAAGGATGTAGAACTAGTGGCGTTTCTCGACCATGAAGAAAAATCTGCTGCAGTTGTGAGTTCGTTTGTTAAGGAGGAGAGTGAGCCGAAAGCCAAGAGAAAAATTAGTCATGGAGAAACCGGGTGTTTCGGGAAGTTTTTCAAGTCGAAACCTCTTCGCAAACAACATTTGATTACCGAACCGAGAATCGAACCGCTGATGACCAATGGTCATAATTTTAACCAAAATGTAAACGGTTCGATAAACGGGGCGGAAGCCAAATGGAGTTTGCGAAAAGCGAACTAACGTTGTTCAATAGGTCCGGCTGAAGACTATAAACTTAGCGCTTCTCGGGAGGCAACCCGAGCTCGTAGTTGTAGATTTTTGCATTTCTTTATTTTTCTTGTATTCGTAATTCTTATATTTTTTTCATTTTTGTGCTTCTATTTGCTTCTTCCTCTCGTTTTTAACGTCTTCTTTTCAAAATTCTCAGGCAGAAAGTCCTGTGGAGAAATCGAGTATGAGCCGCGGCACAGTTATTGTGAGCCGCGGCACACATCGATCGCAATGGAAGGCAAAACCGACTGTACTTTGTGCCGCGGCACGGCTTAATTGAGCCGCGGCACACTCGAGCAATGAGCCGCGGCATACGGAATTTGAGCCGCGGCACACGAAAAAATGAGAACACAGGTCACAGGGACTGTACCTTGTGCCGCGGCTCACTTTAGTTGTGCCGCGGCACACTATGCGGAATCCGAAAGGGCAGGTAGCTTATAACACGCGAGCGGCCGGCATTTCCAGGTACGTTTTCTACTTTCATTCTTCCCTCCCCAGCGCGACCGGCCGAAGTTTTCCTTCAATTCTTCCCTGCGATTTTTCTCTTGCAATCTTCGAAAAGGTACGTTTCATTCTTGCGATTTTACTTGCTTATGGTTTATATTTGGAAGTTTTGTATGTGTTTGATAAGTGGAATATGTTTATTTCTCCTTCAAATAGTGTTGTGATTGTTAGAGAATAACAGGATGGTTTTATCGAATTTTCTTGATTAAATTGGAATATAATGAGTTGATTGTGTTAAGTTGTTCATGATTGAATTGTATTTCTGTTTTTTGAGGCTGAATCGAGCTAGAACTATGTTTATTCTTCAAGTAAGCATGCGCCCTCAAGGTGTCTGATAAATTGCCCAAATGAAAATTTTCTTTGAAAAAGCAATTGTTTTGAAGTTTCGTGCAACGTATACGTTTTCAATTTACAGCAAGCCCAACCCTTACATCCAGTTGAGATGTTTAAGTCCAAATTCATGCTTCTCTCTCGTATGCGCTAGTGTCTTAAATTCGGAATTTCTGGCTGTATTTTTGCGTAAATAAAATCTCGTGTTTTCACTTTTCAGGTGATTATGGCACGCACGAAGAAGTTGACCAAGCGTGCTAGGACCGAGTCATCCCCTACGCGAGGGGAGACCTCTCGGGGTCGGGCCGAGGCAGAGGGGCACCAATTTTCGGACCCCGAGATCCACAAGATATTCAACGAAAAGATCCGTCCGCGTCCACTTATTCCCGAGAGAGGTTTTACTCCAGCTCCTCAGGACGGGGAGTTGCTCATGATGATTGACGAGATGGGATGGGCTAGATTTACCGCACCTCCTGAGCCAGCAGTCATCTCGATCGTCCAGGAGTTTTACGCCAGCGCTCTGCTGAAGCATATCCGGGCAGGGCATACGTTGCCATCTCTAGAGTCTCGGACTCAGGTCGACGTCCGAGGGGTCACAGTTGATTTCTCCCCGACTGCTATTCGGAGGCTTTTTGGGTTTCCGGCGGTTGACGAGACAGCCTATGACCGCGTGATGACCGGCCTCACTAAGGAGGCCCTGCTTGAGACGATTGCGCAGCCCGGTACCGACTGGGAGCAGCGAGCTCAGAGCTCATCTACTTTTCACTTCAGGAGCTCGCGCCTCAGCCGGCTCGGGCGAGCCTGGCTTTACTTCATCTGCGCACGCATCGACCCTACCTCCCAGATCCGTACAGTTTTTCTCTCCCGCGCCCGGATACTTTTTGCTATCACCTCCGGCTGCGCTTCGATGTGGCCCCCATTCGGTCCGATCTATCTTCCGGAGTATCCAAGGGGGCCAAGACGGGTTGAAGCACCCCTCCCTCATCTGCGCTTTATGCCGTGCAATGGGCGACATGGTCGGCCGACGAGCCCCAGTGCCCCGATCGACCACCGCATCATATCGCACTTTGAGCAGTGGGGCGGAGCGCCGGCACACGCTCGGGGGCGAGGATTTTTGCTCGAGGAGGCTCATGAGGGATCCCCCGAGCCGCTTTTGTTGACGCACGGAGAGGCCGGCCCGCAGCCTGACAGAGAGAAGAGCATAGGGAGGAGCTGAGGAGAGAGAGAGAGGAGCAGAGAGAGGAGCTGAGAGAGGAGTTGAGGAGAGAGAGAGACGAGATGAGGAGAGAGAGAGAGAGAGCTGGATGGCTGCCATGCGGGAGGAGCAGCGGGCGGCGCGAGAGAGTGTTGTTGCTGCCGCCAGAGCCGAGATGAGAGAGCAGGCCCGACGGACCAGCCGACGAGCGGCGAGGCGTCTTGCTGCGAGGGAGGCTTATCATCAGGAGCACCTCGCCGCATGGACGGCCCACATCATGCATCCCGACGGGCCATTTACTGCGCCCGCCCGGCCAGCCACACCACCTTCCTCACCGGACGATGCCGGCACCAGCTCCTGAGCAGACTGGAGGGGAGTACTTGACCTTTTACTTTTCTTGCATTTCATTTTTGTCCATTGAGGTCAATGTACGTCCTAAGTTTGGGGGAGGGATTTACATTCAGTCTACATTCATTGCTGTACTCTATTTTCTTGCTATACATTATATTTTGTTGCACTTTTCTTTTCTTTGCGAAAATTTTTTTTTTAGATAGCCTTGCTTGCCGTAGTTTTCCTTATTCGTGAATTTTCGTGCTTCTATTTTGTGTGATACTGATGTTACGATACTGTCTTTTTCTCTGAATAAGCGGGCGAGTTCTAGTCGAGTTGTAGTCAGTTATTTCTGTTCCGCTTAGTATTCAATTAGGTCCGAAATTTTTCGTAATTGTAGAGGTCTTGGCAGATAAGAGACGATACATACTTGTTTTTAAATCCCCTTCAATACGTTTGGCTACATTTTCCGGATAGTGAGTCGTACTGTTTATTCAGTCGTGTTGGCACTTAGTTTGAGTTTTGAATCGGTCAGTTTTTCCCTAAAAGTCGAGATAATGTGTTCTATGAAGGGAAGTCTAGTAACCGGGGGTATTCGCGTGACCCGTTGTTTACTCTCGCGTAAAACGACGACCCTGATTAGACTAGTGATTTAGATATTTCACATGTGCCAATGATTGGAAGCCTAGTAACCGGGGGTATTCGCGTGACCCGGTGTTTACTCTCGCGTAAAACGGCAACCTTGAGTCGGTCATGCGGAAATTATGTATTCGAGTAGTTTCTCCGCTGTAGACGGGAACTTAGTAACTAGAAGCATCCATGTGCCCCATGAGTGTCTTTTACGTCAAACGGTTTCCGAATACATGAGAATGGAAGTTCCACCCTAGGATTATCCCGATGAAACATCCCAAGATCCTAACCTAGTGGTCGACTCGAATCAAATTCTTGAGCATAGTTATATAAGGGGATACTGTCTGAGGTTTATTTGTTATGAGACTCGTGAAAATTTGTGCCTTTAGACTGTGGAACAGGATGAACTAGTTTGGTTGTGTTAGCCTTTCATATTGACGGACGATTTGACTCATGTTTTGTTAATCTTTGAGCTGAAATTTTCTTCATGAACGAATGATTAGGACTGAACTTGATTTCTTTGCGGAATCATTATTCTGAGTGCAGCTCGCTTTTATGACACTCGTATTATTTAGAGAGGATGGCAGGATAGTATTGATTAGGTTGAACACTATGAGTTGCACGATTGTTCACGACATTCTTTTATTGACTTTAATTCTTTTTGCTTGAGGACAAGCAAAGGCTTAAGTTTGGGGGTATTTGTTAGGCGTATTTTTATACGCTTATTTATTATTATTTTGTAGTATTTTGGAGTGTGAAATCATCTAAATGAGCTTTTAATGCCTTAATTTTGTATGATTGACAGGAAATTGAAGTCCGGAAGCTTAAACGAGGCAAAACGGGCGAAAACGGTAAAACTGGACTATGAGCCGCGGCACAAGGAAGCTGAGCGGCAAAGGAAGACACCACCAAGGGCAAAGTAGGCCGACTTCGTGCCGCGGCACGCCCCATGTGAGCCGCGTACGTAAGGATTTAATTGCGCCTGTGTATTCAGATTTTGGCGATGTGCCGCGGCACAAGATGTGAGCCGCGCACACTTAGCGGGTTTGGTACGCTCGCTGATTTTTGGCCGTTTCAAGCCGCCTAACCAACTAATACGGACGCGATTTATGGAAGTGTTGAGCTATAAATAGGGTGAAGACCCTAATTTAATTATCTTGGAATCATTGAATCTAAACCTAAGAGAGCTTAAGCTTGGAGACAGAGAAGAGGAGGAAAGCGTAAGAATTCAAGGGCGTATATGAGTCAAGAACGGAGGAATCCGAGCTTAAATCGTGTTTGAATTTTATGCTTTCGTTTATTTATTCGTATTTTCGCTTTTAGTTTGTCAGGCTAAAGCCCTAATCTAGGGTTTTGATGAAACCTTTATTTTGACGAATTAATTGAGATTATCCAATTTATTACCTTTTTATTGAGTTTTCCCCAATTATGTTTAATGCTTGCAATTATTTGGCCAATAGTTGTATTGATTTAATCATTCACTTCGAATCGGGAGAGGAGATTTGGTGAGGAACTATTGGTGAGGACCGTTTTATTCTGTGAGATAGGAATATACTCACAGGAACTACGTGGCCTTTAGGAGATTTCATGCTTTTTGCCTAGCGACGAGATAATTCACCTAGGGATAGAGTGCGTTAGTCGCCGTTAGATAAATCTATTGACCTCGGGAGAGGCGGTAGAATATATTAGCAATCTCCGCCTTCAATAAATTGGGAAAATTATTTATTACGGATAATCAAGATTAAATTCGGATAAATTAAGGTGGATTCAGAACTCTAGACTTATTCATCATTTGATTCCTTTTATTCAAGCTATCGTTTTCTGTTAGTCTTTTATTAATTATTTCAGTTATTAATCCAAAAACCAACTTCGATTGTTCAAATAAAATTGGAATACGAAAACGTCGGTAGTTAGAGATTCAATCCTCGTGGGAACGATACTCTACTTATCACTTTATTACTTGTAAACGATGACGTGCACTTGCGTGTAGGAAATATCGCAACAATTACAAAGTGAAAAATAATAAGATGAATGATGCTAAATGATAGGTCTAAGGGGTCTCTTTATGTAGGTCACAAGTCGTCCAGGAACAAGTCTAGAGGGGGGGGTGAATAGACTTGTTGAAACTCTTGAACTCTTTTTTCACGAAGAGTGAGTTTCTTCAGCTGATAGTCAAACAAATGACTTGAAGTCGTTTGTTCTTGGATAAGTGCGGAAGTCAGCAGATGACGAATATAAATTAATCTTAATGAAACACTTAACAATGTATGCAGCAGTTAAAGTATGATGCAGTAAAACAGTAAATAACACAGGCAATTATAGTGGTCTCAGAGGTGGGGTAATCCTCTACTAATCCACTTTTCTCCAAACCAGTTGGAGATGAATTCACTATAATTTTCAACCGGTGATAAATATTACAGTGATTCACAACACACTACAACATGACTTCCAACCAAAGGGAAATCCGTGCCGTTGTACACACACTTGACCGCCTTGCACCTCTTGATCCTCGATCCTTGGATGCCCTTACGCCTCTTACTTCAACCAAAGGAAGTACCCCGTACTCAAGATTATAGACAAGAGTGTTTGTCTTCTCCAACTTAAGAGCTTCTTTAAGTATGAACTTTTAGATCTGCTCTTTTCACGATGCTATTTGATTGCTTGAGATTGCTTGATTGCTTTGATCGCTAGAATGTATGTTCGCACCGGTAGTTGCTCAGTTTCAAATCTCTGGATATATATAGGTCACGATCTCTGAGCTTCTTCCTTGTAGCCGTTGCAATTCTTTTGAACAAATCCGTCCGTTGGAGGGAGACTTCATTGTTTAATCTTTCTGAACGTTTGCAAGGCTGGATTCCCATTATTTTATTTTATCTTCCGACCGTTGTGAGGACTTCTGCATGTGAGCGCCGAATCTTTTGAATATAAAAGGATTAAAGTCTTCACGGTGGGTCAGGATGATTTAATTAAATCATATCTCTTGCGGGAATCACTCCAATTTTCTCTTCACGATGCATGTGAGCTTTCCGTAATATTTGACTTTTCAACACATGCTGACGTGGACTTGGAGTACTAGGTTGTAGTCGAGTAGACTGATGTGCAGCTTACATCTCTGCAGGTAGGTTCTCTCGGCTGTTCACTGTTTGTGACTTGTCTGGTCAGGTGACTTCCCTGAGGTACCTCGGCTGCAGTCTGGTCAAACTTCTCTGATAAATTTAGTTGACCAGAGCTACTCTGACTGGAGTCGGCTGTTCTCCTCTGATGGACTAGGCTGTACTTAGTACTTAGCCGTTTTTCAGCCTAACTAACTTTGGCCTACAGAAGACACTCATTTGGTTCTTCTTTACATTTTGCCAAGTTTTATACTTAACATATTTTGGCCTATGGAAGATACTCATTTGGTTCTTCCTTACATTTTTCCAAGTTATAAACATTTGATTTTATATTTAATGACATCATCAAAATCTAACAGGTATTCCTAACAAATTCCCCCTATTTTGATGATGGCAAAACTAAGTAAGAAATCAAATGACCAAGTCTGCACTTGAGTGCGAGACAAAACTGAAATCAGTCTAATATTGAGACAACTGGAAATTGTCATTCAACAGACTGTTTATAAAATTTTCTGACTTTATCATTGAAATATTACAAGAATGTTTTAAGTACAGAAAATAGAATTACAAGTAAGAGAAATAACTAAAAGGTCATCTGCCTCTTCCTCTGCCTCTTCGAGTAGGCTGCTTGGCAGGCTTGAATGGTTTGGCTCCAATAGGTCTTATCTTTACTGGAGCAAGACCATACTTTCTCTTCACAACAAGTGCTGTGAAGTCTTGTTCTTCCTGAGATCTGAATCTGTTCTCAAGGCACACTAGCTTGATTTCCTTCTGAAGTGCTAACTCATCAAGTTCACCATCCATGCGGATTGGTGCTTCTTCAGCTCTGAATAAGGGAATCATAGGAAAAGCATTTTGCTCTTTAGCGTGCTTCTTCAGAACAGCCCAAAGCTTCGAATAGATTTCTTCCATGAAGTTTATGAAAATTTCTTGTGGGGAGAGTTTGTTATCCTGGAGAAGTTCCCAGACGTAATAGTCTCTGATGAACCTCTTCTTAGCAGCTCCCCACATCTCCAGAGCTTCAAATGGAATGAAATCCTCAACAAACCATAGCTCCAACCCTTCCCATTCAAGAGTGGGTTCAAAGCCGCCTTTAGTTCTTCTTCTCTTCCCTTCAGGCTGGTCAGCCTGGACATCTCGATCTACAGCTTCCTTTCTCTTTAGATTGGAGGGTCCTTCAATCTGAGGGACATCCTGCTTCTTCTTGCTTCTGATTTCTCTCCCTTCCCCCTGAATCCTCTCTTCCCCCTTTTTGCCAGCATCAATAAGGGTAGTCAACTGCTGTTCCATGCGGCTCATCCAATCAGACATGCCAAATGGCATTCTGTTGTTGGTAGGAGGAGGAGGCTGAGGGATCTCTCTCTGAAGAAGGGTGTCAATCTTGGCATTTATGGTCTGAAGGTCAGGAGTGACCTGAGTTGATAGCAGCTCCCCAATAGTGTCTCTGACAATTTGCTTGATCAGCTCAGTCATGGTAGGGGATAACTGAGCTGATGGAGAGTGCTCTCCTGATCCTTCTGCTAGGGAGCCACTGGACTGCAGGCTCCTGGCTGTAGCTGGTAGGTCAGATTGGGTTTTCTCCGGGGTCCCTGACCTGGAGTCTTCAGCCAGCTCTGCGTCTAGGCTGGTGTACCGTGCAGGTACCTCAGGCCTGTCTGCAGCTCCGTGGGTAGGCTCAGGCTCCGGCTCTTGTTTGGGCTCCTTGTCCCCTTCTCTCTCTTCCTCTTTCCCTTCTTCTTCTCCAGATTTTTCTTTTTCTTCTTCCTTTTCTTTTTCTTTTTCATTTTCTGCTCCTCCTTCACCTCCATCATCATTATCATCATTATCATCATCATCATCCTTCTTATCATCATCCTTCTCCTTTTCTCCTTCATCATCTTCATCCTCCTTATCTTCATCTTTTTCGTGATCTACTTCTTCTCCTTCTTCTTCATCTCCTTCATCAGCTACTTCTTCTGTCTTCTCAATCTCCTCTGACTGTTTTTCAACTGGTATACTTTCTTCAGATTCTTTCTCTTCTTCATCTCCTTCAGCCACCAAATCAATAATTTCATTGTCTTCATTAACTTCTTCTATTCTAATCTCCTTCTCTACTTCCTCCTCCTCCTCCTCTCCAAAAACACCATCAAAAATACTAAGCATAATAGAATGGATAAAGTGGTCCATGTTTGTTTTAAAATGTGTCATGAACCATTTATCCTGGAGGAGTAAGGCCAAGTCTGATTCTTTGCAGAATTCATTCAGAACTTCCTCAGTGGCTTGGGGATACTCCCAACCACTAGTTGCAATAAAGGTTTGAAGATTTGTAAAGGGCATGGTTTTGAAAGCTTTCCACTCTTTAAAAATCTGTACAAAAGAGTGTTTTTCCGCTTGTGGTTTAACAAGCTGAAGTTGTTCAATGGAAAGATTCAAGGTATTATTATCTAATAGGTTAAAAGTGTAATCTGCTTCAGGAAAAGAGATAATAAGACCTGCTTCCTCCTCTTCGGATATGTAGACTGGAGGTGTAATAACAGGTACAATCCGAGTTTCAGTGTCTGGTGCAGGCAAGTCCGGATGGATTGGTGATTGGACTGATGGGCTGGCGTGATGCTTAGACTGCTCTCCCTCGCTGAACTGCAGCTTCCTTGGCCTCTTTGGAGAGGGTTCAGGTGATGACTGCAGGTTAGAGGGTCCTTCTGGGGCTGGTCCCCGTCGCTTGAATCTGACTGCTATTGGTGTGTCGTCAGACTCGTTCTCGGACTCGACTGCAGTTCCGATCTCAGCTGCAGGTGTGTCCGATTCTTCTGATAAATCGTATCTTGGGTATGACCTTGAGTCTGGCAAATCCTTCAACAACTGGGCTGCTCTCCCAGTGCTTCCAACTTTCTTCTTGTCATGGTCCATATGACCAAGCCTTTTGTTTGGGTGGAAAGAGTCAATGTTTCCCTTAGCCACGCCGGTTTTCTCCAAAAACCAACTAAGATGCGTTCCGAATGCCAACTTAGTTTTGAACTTCTTCTCATTGTCGAGCCATTCGACCTTGTTCACCTCGCGAACTAGTTGCCTGAAAATATAGTCCGCCCAATCCACTTCCTCTTCTTGGATCAACGCACCTAACACCATAAATTTCGAAGATGACAGTTGGTCATAGCTGCCTGCCATCCCCATGACTATTTTGTTGGTGATGTCCAAAGCAACTCGGTAAATCCTTTTCAACTCATTCCTCTTTGCTGTAAACTTCAATTTCTCTGGGACATTTTCAACTTTAATCGTCTTCCACGTTTCGGCGGGTGATTGTTTAAGAGCTTCGACCGCCAAACCACGATGTTTCATCCCGAATATGGAACGAATCTTCTCTCGGTCTATGCTGACAGGAATTCCGCCGACTGAGCTGTTAATCCTGTGCTGAATCAGATAGGCATTGCGATAGAATTCAACAACATCTTCCTTGAACAAATGTTGCGGGTTGATGTCGAGAAACGGGTAGATTCCATTCAGCTTCATCGCCCGGATCAGATTGAGCATATCGAAGTCCTCTAGATTTGCTTCGAGTAAGCCTTCAAAATCAACGACCATGGAGAAGATGACCTGGTCCTTCACCGCCTTCATGTTCACTCCTTCGAAAGATGCCATTTCTGCAAAAATGGATTTTTCTTAGTGTATATTTTTGCTCTGTAAATTCTAGGGTTTCTGAAAGCGTAAAGAGTAAAGTGAAAGGTTTTCTTTCCTTATAAAGAAGATGAAAAGACGTTTGTATTAGTTTAATATATATTTGAACGGTGGTACGTCTTTTGATATTCCTTTGAATTTCAAATTTGAATCGGTGGCCCAATTTAAAATTTGATGGTTGATTCTGATTGGCCATCGTAGAGGTTAATTAAATAGGTGTTTGACGCGTGTATTAAAATTGCCACTTGGCTTATAAAAATATATATTTAAATGCCATTTCGTTTAGCCAAAATAATATTATAAATGTGGCAGATAATAATTAAAAATTTAGAGATCAGTTTAGAGAACTTAGCTGGTCTGATTTTGTTGACTGTTGACCACTCTGCAACAGGTTAGTTTGACTTCTCGCCTGGTATTCTGTACAGCTAAGTTGCTTCGTCTGGTCTTCGTCTTCTCGCCTGCATCAGCTTAGACTGATTCTGAGTGTCCGTCCGTCCTTCAATTTGCTTCAGAACTAGATTCCCAGTCTAGTAATCCAAGATCTCTGCTAAGCTCTAGGAATCTTTCTTATGGTAGGGGTTTGGTGAAGATGTCAGCTATTTGGTAGTCTGTGCTGACTCTTTCAACTCTAACCCTTTTGTTAAGCACATGATCTCTAATGAAATGGTGCTTAACGTCAATGTGCTTCGTCCTTGAGTGCAAAACCGGATTGTTGGTTATTGCAATAGCACTATTGTTGTCACACCAAATTGGAACTTCGTTGGCAATAATATTATAGTCCCTTAACTGTTGTCTGATCCATAGAATCAGGCACAACAAATACCTGCAGCTAGGTATTCGACTCAGTAGTGGAGATAGAGTTAGAAACCCGCTTCTTGCTAAACCAGATATCACCTGGTTCCTAGGAATTGACACGTTCCACTAGTGCTCTTCCCGTTGATTTTGCATCCGCGAAATCCGCATCCGAGTATCCCGATAGCTCAAGTTTTCATCCTTGGGATACCACACCAACATTAATTGTAGACTTTAGGTACTTAATTATTCTCTGCCGCATCTAGGTGTGATTGCTTCGGCTTGACTGGAATCTTGCACAAACTCCAACCGCATATGATATGTATGGCTCGCTTGCGGTGAGGTGCGAAGAGATCCGATGAGTCCTCTGTAGTGGGTTGAGTCCACCGATATGCCTCGCCTCCTCGCATCCAGGTGAGTGCTTGTGCACATTGGAATTCTTGCGGGCTTGGCTGATTCCATTCCATATCTCTTGATAAGATCTCTGGTATACTTTGCTTGGTTGATGAAAATTCCTTTTTCCATCTGCTTAACTTGTAATCCGAGAAAGAAGTTAAGCTTTCCCATCATACTCATCTCAAATTCTCCTTGCATGAGGTTGCAGAATTTCTCGCATAGTTCTGGATTGGTTGACCCGAATATGATGTCATCCACATAAATTTGAACTATTAATATGTGGCCTTCGTGTTCCACTCTGAATAGGGTTTTGTCCACTTTTCCCTTGCAAAATCCATTTTTCTCAAGAAACACAGACAGTGTTTCATACCACGCTCTCGGTGCTTGCTTAAGTCCATACAGAGCCTTCAACAGCTTATAGACTTTGTCTCCTTTGACAAAACCTGGGGGTTGCTCTACATAGACTTCTTCTTCTAGGATTCCGTTCAGAAACGCACTTTTTACATCCATCTGGTAGACTTCAAAATCCTTGAATGCAGCATATGCGAGGAATAGTCTGATGGCTTCTAATCTTGCAACAGGTGCATAAGTTTCATCAAAATCTATTCCTTCACACTGTGCATATCCTTTTGCTACGAGTCTGGCTTTATTCCTAACAACAGCTCCGTCTTCATCACTCTTGTTTTTATACACCCATTTGGTGCCAATAACTTTCTTGTGATCAGGTCTGTCTGTTAGTTCCCAAACTTTGTTTCTTTCCATCTGCTCCAATTCCTCTTGCATGGTATTAATCCATGAATAATCTTCCAAGGCTTGTTCTGTGGTCTTGGGTTCAATTTGTGACATGAAACATGAGAACATCGCCATTCCTGCTGGTAGAGTTGACTGTCTTGTCTTGACTCCATCAGTCAACTTTCCGATTATTTGCTGAATTGGATGATCCTTGAGCCATTTGGGGATCTCGTCCTCTTCTGGGTTTGTTCCCCCTGGATTGCTCGTGGTTATCTCGCATCACCGGGTTCAGTCCTGCACAGATCGCCACCGCCTTGTCATCTGCACTTGGTTCTCGAATCGCAGATGAGTCTTTGTCGGCTCCATTGGTCTTCTTCCGCAAAGAATCGGATCGGGATAGGTTTGGTGATCCTGTCTGATCTGCAGTTGGGTCTCAATCAGCTGCAGTTGGGTCATCAGGCTGGTCTGCAGGTGAGTCTACCATTCCAGTGTCATGTATGATGACTTCTTCAAGGGTTGCTGACTTGAGCTTGTTCTCAACTAACTCAAGTTGTTTCCTGTACTCAACGGTAGATTCATAAAAAACAACATGGGGTGTTTCCTCCACAACTAAGGTTCTTTTGTTAAAAACTCTATATGCCTTGCTTCTTTGGGAATATCCCATAAATAGACCATCATCAGTTTTAGCATCGAAGGCATTTAGCTGTGTTTTACCATTGTTGTGGATGAAACACTTACAACCAAAAACATGAAAGTAAGCAACAGTAGGAGTTCTATTATTCCAAACCTCATAGGGAGTTTTGCCATGTCTCCCTACTATCATACTCCTATTCTGGGTGTGGCAGTGTGTTGATCGGCCTTAACCTTTGGGTAGGTCCGCTCGTAATCATGGACCTTGCCGCTTCCTTCAGAGTTCTGCTCCTTCTTTCAAGAACACCATTCTCGCCGGGGCGTCCCGGGCCGCAGAGAGCTCATGCCGGATCCCATTCGATCGCCAAATCGCTTATCGCCTTGTTGAGAGACTCTCCTCCTCTATCTGATCTGATCTTGATTATGGAGAGGGATTTCTCATTCTGGATCCTTCTCAGCAGCTCAGGTAACTTGGTCAAGGTTTCACTCTTCTTGTATAGAAAAATGATCCAAGTGTACCTTGAATAATCATCTACAATTACAAGTGCATGCTTTCTGCCGCTCAAAGTCCTTGGTTTGATAGGACCAAATAGATCCATGTGGAGTAGATCTAAGATCCTTGTTGTGAGCGTAGTAGGCTGAACTGGCTTGAACGATGCCTTGGTCTGCTTTCCCTTCTGACATGCATCACAGAGTGCTTCCTTCTTGAATGCTTCATTTGGAAGTCCTCTGACCAGCTTCTGAGAGCTAATGTTGTTGATGGCTTTGAAGTTTAGGTGACATAATCTTTTGTGCCACAGCCATCCATTCTCAGCTACAGTCTTGGATAGAAAACAGGAGTTGGGTGTTCCTGTGTTCCAATCAATCATGTATACATCTCTTCTTCTGAATCCTTGTAGCTTTATTTCTCCAGATAAGATGTCTATCACCATACATTTCAAGATGGTGAAGACTACTAGATTCTTCTCGTCACAGAACTGGCTTATGCTCAGGAGGTTGTACTTGAGCCCTTTGACATAATGAACTTTGGATATTACAATGTTTCCTCGGTGCAGCTCTCCAAAGCCTTTTGTCTGACCTCTAGAGCTATCTCCAAAGGTTACATCGGGACCTCTTTCTTTGATGTATTTGGTCAGCATATTCTTGTTCCCGGTCATATGCCTCGAGCATCCAGAGTCTACAAACCATTCTTCACCTCCAAAATTTGAGCTTGAGGAGATGTGGTTGTAGTCCTTCTACCTTTTCTGCAATTAAATAAGCAGAGATTTAGGTACCCAAATTTGTGTGGGTCCTTTGGGGTTAGTTGGTTTCCTGGAGAATTGATTTCTCCTTGGATTGTAGGAATTATTATTATAACCCTTATAAGGTGTCTGTGGTCGAGGTCTAAATCTCCTGGTTGGATTGTATACCGGATATTCCTCAAAATTTTGGTAGTGTGGGCCATTTCTAAATCTAGGCTGAGACCATTTATTAAACCTTTGTGGTCTCCACACTTGTTCATTTTGGTAATTAGGATAACCTTGAGGTTTCCATCTGCCCCTCCCATTATGAAATCTGTTTTTGGGGAGTTGTTGGTAATAGTGGGCATGTTGTCTGGCCGCTTTTGCACAGGCCTTTGCCTAGTCGCTTGCCTAGGTGGTCATGCAGTGTAACTCGATCATGCAGCCTATACGTTTGACTTGGTTGTTGCCTGTTTTTGAATATCGGTTTATACGCAGGCTCAGCAGTCGAGACCATTGTTTCTCCCTTGATAAACTTGGTTTCAGAACTAGAGGGAGTGTGAGAATCATATCCAAGGCCTGATTTGGTATATAATGACCTTTTATAAGTACACAATTCGCCCAGAGTTGAAGACGCTTTCAGGAGGTTATTTCCTGCGCTGAGTTTTATTTATCCGTGCTGCCTTAGTAAACTCGGCTTTGGCATGAGCAAGTGCGGTGATTTTTCTTTAAGTAAAATATTTAGCCGGTCTATCTCAAATTTGTATTGACACTTGCCTCAGTTTTTAAAGTCACCGTAGTTGTCTCAACCTTATTTAAATCTAGCCGAGTTTTTGAAATCATTTTTCACCGCTTATTCTCATCTTGCACTGAGTCTTCTCTCATTGTCTGACTTGGTGTGCGATTTAAGTGTTTCAAAATCTTTGAATAAGCGATTTACCGATTCATGTAAATCCATATCTTGTGACATGGCCGAGCTATTATTTGAACCGGTGGGTTTAGAAGTTACCTCTTCATCGCCTAAGTTTGCCATCGTGCAATCATACTCCTCGTCTTCATCAGAAAAGAAACCGCCGCTTGATTCGACATGCTCCTGGTCTTCTCCGATGAGAGCTTTTCTTCTGTCTTCCTTTCTGCCCACCTCCTTCTTGGCTTTGTCCTTCTTGAGCTCGGGACAATCCATTTGGATGTGTCCTATTTTGTGACAGTTGTAGCATTCAACTTTCCAGCTTCCAGCCTTCTGGTTCCTTCTTGGATTCTCCTTGTAGTTTTTCTTATACTTGGAGTAGTTCTTTCTGAAATTGCTGAACCTTTGCATTATGAAAGCCATTTCTTCCTCAAAATCTAGTGGATTTGGAGGTTTCACATCAGATAGGCTCTTAGTAGGGGACTCGACTGCAAATGCGATTCCCTTCTCTGCAGGCTCGGTTGAGGATGAGCTTGGAAGCTCGAACTCATAAGCCTTTAGATCAGAGAACAGCTCCTGAATCTTTATCTTATTCAGGTCTTTGGACTCTCTCATGGCTACAGCCTTCATGCTCCATTCGGGATTGAGCGATCTGAGGACCTTAAGTGCCATTTCCCTGTTGCCATAGGTTTTGCCCAGGGAGTTGATCTCATTGATAATTTCAGTGAACCTTGTGTCCACTTGGTCTATAGATTCACCATTCTTCATTTTAAAGTTGTCAAACTTTTGGATAGCTATTGACAACTTGTTTTCCTTGATCAGCTCCGTTCCTTCACACATTAGAGCTAATGTGTC
The DNA here is from genome assembly GCA_033398695.1 of Orobanche coerulescens. Classification (NCBI taxonomy): domain Eukaryota; kingdom Viridiplantae; phylum Streptophyta; class Magnoliopsida; order Lamiales; family Orobanchaceae; genus Orobanche; species Orobanche coerulescens. Next base: position 172,148,529 of record CM065806.1, on the reverse strand, counting down.
CCAAATTTCTTTGGCATTCTTACAGTTTTTGATCTTGACCATGGTGGATTTGTCAAGAGTTTGGTATAACACATCTCTGGCCCTGTTGTCAAGATTGGCCAGCTTTCTCTCTTCGGGGGTCAGCTCCATTCTCTTCTTAGGAATATTTTCGGGCCTCCCAGCTGCGATCTCCTCGGCTGTGTTGTCCTTCTCAAAAATGAATGGACCGTCTTCAATGATGCACTACATGTCGTCATGAATTGAAGATAAATGTGCCTGCATTCTTATCTTCCATAGATCATACTCGTCAACTGAAAAGACAGGGAGTCTAGAGTGCATGTGTTCCATTATAAAGTGAGAGATAAGATATATATATCTAATATAGATCTGGTTCGTGAAAAAAAATGAACCAACCTCTACGATACCACTTGTAGGTCACAAGTCGTCCAGGAACAAGTCTAGAGGGGGGGTGAATAGACTTGTTGAAACTCTTGAACTCTTTTTTCACGAAGAGTGAGTTTCTTCAACTGATAGTCAAACAAATGACTTGAACTCGTTTGTTCTTGGATAAGTGCGGAAGTCAGCTGATGACGAATATAAATTAATCTTAATGAAACACTTAACAATGTATGCAGCAGTTAAAGTATGATGCAGTAAAACAGTAAATAACACAGGCAATTATAGTGGTCTCAGAGGTGGGGTAATCCTCTACTAATCCACTTTTCTCCAAACCAGTTGGAGATGAATTCACTATAATTTTCAACCAGTGATAAATATTACAGTGATTCACAACACACTACAACAGCTTCCAACCAGTGGAAATCCGTGCCGTTGTACACACACTTGACTGCCTTGCACCTCTTGATCCTCGATCCTTGGATGCCCTTACAGTCTCTTACTTCAACCAGTGAAGTACCCCGTACTCAAGATTATAGACAAGAGTGTTTGTCTTCTCCAACTTAAGAGCTTCTTTAAGTATGAACTTTTAGATCTGCTCTTTTCACGATGCTATTTGATTGCTTGAGATTGCTTGATTGCTTTGATCGCTAGAATGTATGTTCGCACCGGTAGTTGCTCAGTTTCAAATCTCTGGATATATATAGGTCACGATCTCTGAGCTTCTTCCTTGTAGCCGTTGCAATTCTTTTGAACAAATCCGTCCGTTGGAGGGAGACTTCATTATTTAATCTTTCTGAACGTTTGCAAGGCTGGATTCCCATTATTTTATTTTATCTTCCGACCGTTGTGAGGACTTCTGCATGTGAGCGCCGAATCTTTTGAATATAAAAGGATTAAAGTCTTCACGGTGGGTCAGGATGATTTAATTAAATCATATCTCTTGCGGGAATCACTCCAATTTGTCTCTTCACGATGCATGTGAGCTTTCCGTAATATTTGACTTTTCAACGCATGCTGACGTGGACTTGGAGTACTAGGCTGTAGTCGAGTAGACTGATGTGCAGCTTACATCTCTGCAGGTAGGTTCTCTCGGCTATTCACTGTTTGTGACTTGTCTGGTCAGGTGACTTCCCTGAGGTACCTCGGCTGCAGTCTGGTCAAACTTCTCTGATAAATTTAGTTGACCAGAGCTACTCTGACTGGAGTCGGCTGTTCTCCTCTGATGGACTAGGCTGTACTTAGTACTTAGCCGTTTTTCAGCCTAACTAACTTTGGCCTACAGAAGACACTCATTTGGTTCTTCTTTACATTTTGCCAAGTTTTATACTTAACATATTTTGGCCTATGGAAGATACTCATTTGGTTCTTCCTTACATTTTGCCAAGTTATAAACATTTGATTTTATATTTAATGACATCATCAAAATCTAACAGGTATTCCTAACACTTTATACACCTAAAGTCATCTAATAGCTCCAAAACTCCAGCATTATTACATTTGATCGGATCAAGGCTAGCCATCCCCTCAATAATAGACCAAAAGTATAAAGATTTAAAAATGATCATACATCTGTCAAGAGTTACGGCCGTAACTTTGAGATGTTACGGCCGTAACATAGAGGACTTACGGACGTAAGCTTTGGTACGGCCATAACATGGCTTCGGGTTTTTGCACATTAGTTGATGTGTGAGTTACGCCCGTAACTTTATTTGTACGCCCGAATGGAGTTTCAGAATTTATTTTCAGCCCAGAATTTCTTAGACTCTTGCGTTTTCGCCCAAATCTTCTCCGGATGATAACTTTTGATATATAACTCTGATTTTGAATCCGGAAAGACTGCCGAACTCGTCTCGAAAAACTCTACAACATGAATACATATAAACTCAATATATATAATATTTTATAAACATGTTATTTCTTGACTAAATCAGTAATTTAATCCGATTAAGGCTAAATTTACATCTTCATCCTATAAAAATAAAATTATTAAAAACTAATTAATTTAAAGCAAAAATGAGTAGACTAGCTCATAATTATGGGTGAAATATATCAATACCAATCACAGATAAGTATATATAACTGACACTTATCAGCTACCAAACACCTTTGTGCTGATAAAGCCATGTTCTCCTCTTAGGAGCCTGTCACCAAGGAAAGAAAGTTGTACATGGGTAACTCCGCCGCCTCAAATGTTGTCTGAACTGGAGAGGTTATACTCAAGATGATGTGGGGATTGAAAGTGACGCTCAAGAATGTGCTACATATTCCGGACATCCGTAAGAATCTTGTGTCTGGCTCAGCTTTGAGCAAAGCCGAAATTAAGCTAATGTTTGAAGCAGACAAAGTTGTAATGACCAAGAATGATCACTTTATCGGAAAAGGCTATATAGATAACGGCCTTTTCAAGTTTAATGTTATTAATGTACGTGGTGATAATGAAATAAACGATAAAGTTGCTTACTTGGTTGAGTCTCCTAATTTAATGTATGATAGATTATGACATGCAAATCTAAATATACTATGTCATTTAGTACATTTAAATTTATTGCCAAAAATGACTTTCGATCGACACAAAAGGTGTGAAATTTATGTTGAAGCCAAAATAGCAAAATATCCTGTTCATTTAGTGGAAATACCGACAAAACCTCTTGAACTAATTCACACCGATTTATGTGATTTAAAACTTATGCAAACAAGAGGTGGAAAGAATTATTTTATAACTTTTATAGACGATTGCACAAGATTTTGTTATGTGTATTTTTTGAGAAGCAAAGACAAAGCATTCGAAGCTTTCAAAACATACAAAACAGAAGTTGAAAATCAACTTAACACCAAAATCAAAATGATTCAAAGTGATCGAGGTGGCGAATATGTTGCACCTTTTGAAGAATATTATCGTGAATGGCATTATTCATCAAACAACTGCACCTTATGCACCCAATCCAATGGTGTTGCAGAACAAAAGAATAGAACATTAAAGGAAATGATGAATGCTATGTTGATAAGCTCAGGCATATCACTTAACATGTGGGGAGAAGCTATTCTTTCGGCTAATAAAATTTTGAATAAATTACCCAAAAAAGCAAGATAAAACTCCATATGAATTATGGAAAGGAAGGAAGTCGTCCTATAAATACACAAAAGTGTGGGGGTGCTTAGCAAAAGTTGAAGTACCGAAACCCAAGCAAGTAAAAATAGGACCAAAAACGGCTGATAGCATTTTTGTAGGATATGCAAATAATAGTAGTGCATACCGATTTTTGGTACACAAATCGAAAGTACCTAATATAAATGAGGGAATGATCATAGAATCAAGAAACGCCATATTTTTTGAAACTATATTCCCTAAGAAAGAAAAGAATGACATAAGTTCGAAAAAGAGGACATATGATAAAATCTCACCAAAAAGTAATGGACCAACATCGCAACCAAGGCGAGGAAAACGAATAAAAACTGCAAAAACCTTTGGTACGGATTTTGTAGTCTACACTTTAGAAGACGAACCGAAGACAAACAAGGAAGAATTGTCTGGTTCCGATGCCGATCTATGGCAAGAAGCTATCAATAGTGAAATCGAGTCAATCTTGAACAATCACACGTGGCATATTGTTGATCTTATTCCGGGAATTAAACATTTAGGTTGCAAGTGGATTCTTAAGAAGAAATACAAAGGCGATAGATCTATTCACAAATACAAAGCACGTTTGGTAGTCAAAGGATATAAACAAAAGGAAGGGTATGATTACTTCGATACATACGCACCAGTTACTCGGATTACATCCATTAGAATGCTACTTTCAATAGAAGCATTATACAATCTTGATATAAACCAAATGGATGTAAAAACGGCATTTCTAAATGGAGAATTAGAAGATGAAATTTATATGGAACACCCTGAAAGGTTCGTGGTTCCCGGCCAAGAAAACAAAGTTTGTAAGTCTTTATATGGACTTAAGCAAGCATCTAAACAATGGAATGAGAAATTTGACCAGGTAATGATGTCAAATGGTTTCAAAATCAATGAATGTGATAAATGTGTGTACATCAAAGGTACATCTGACAATCTTGTCATTGTGGGTCTCTACGTTGATGATGTGCTTGGGTAGCAATAATAAAATCATCATAGGCACTAAGAAAATGTTAAAGAAGGACTTTGATATGAAGGATATGGGATTAGCCGATGTGATTCTAGGAATCAAGATCTCTAGAACACCCGATGGAATAGTCTTATTACAATCTCACTATGTTGAGAATGTGCTTAAGAAATTCAAGCCATACGATCTACCTCTGACCAAGACACCTGTTGACTTAAGTTTACACTTAGCCAAAAATCTAGGAGAACTCATATCACAAACAAACTATGCTAGGATCATCGAAAGCCTAATGTACTTAGCAAATTGTACAAGGCCAGACATAGCATATTCTATTAGTAAATTGAGTCGGTTTACAAGTAACCCCAGAAAGGATTATTGGACCGCATTGACAAGAGTGTTGAGATACTTAAAACACACCATCGCTCATGGTATACACTATTCAAGATATCCAGCTGTTTTGGAAGGATATTGTGATGCCAATTGGATATCGGATACTAAAGACTCTAGATCCACAAGCGATTTTGTATTTACCATTGGTGGAGGAGCAATATCATGGAAATCTTCTAAGGAGACATGCATAGCCCGATCTGCAATGGAATCGGAGTTTATTGCTTTAGACAAAGCCGGCGAAGAAGACGAATGGTTAAGAAACTTCTTAGAAGATATTCTCTATTGGGAAAAACCTTTGCCTCCCGTTATGATACATTGTGATAGCATGGCAGTCATAGGGCGGGCAGAGAACAGTATATATAATGGTAAGTCTCTACATATTCGTCGAAGACACAATACCATTAGACAATTGATCACTACAGGAATAATGTGTTTTGACTATATAAAGTCAAATGACAATATAGCGGATCCGTTTACGAAAGGTATTAACCGTGACAATTGATCACTAGAGGAATAATGTGTATTGACTATGTAAAGTCAAAAGACAATATAGCGGATCCATTTACGAAAGGTATTAACCGTGATCAATTATATAATGCAGCAAGGTGAATGAGATTGAAATCCACACGCGAAGAACTTTGATAATGGTAACTCAACCACGATGATTGGAGATCCCAAGAACTTAGTTCAATGAGACAACTAAGTTGTGAAAGTTCAAGTTAAGCACTTGAAAATCCATTCGCGTAGCTGCTCAAGTGCAAGCCTGCAACTTGTAGTAAAGGGTAAGCTTTTTAAAGCTTTTAATGATTCCTATAGCCTTTTATAGGTGGAGTATGGCATGCTACTCTTTATAGGAGATCACCTATATAAGTGAAGAAGTAAGGCCGATTCATAAAATTACTAACACTTATGAATCCAAGAAATGGTCCAAGGCCAAAATGGACACAACGTGAGAACGAAAGATGTTAGATCTATTATTATGTGTATGTTGTTGTCTTGGTTTACACAAAAGATGACCGGTTCAAGACATCGCGTTCACTGAGCAACGAGTAAATCCGATAGCATTACACTAAGGAAGGTTCAAGGCTAACTACTACCTATCCTGATGCAATAATAGGTCGTCAGGACTTGGTGCATATTGCATTTGCATTAATCATCATTCATGTGGGGGATTGTTGGAAAATAGCTTAAATAAATACCATATTTATGGTAATTAATGACAATAAATGGTATATTTGGAATCTACATTTTATGTATATTAATTTGGTGTATTTACTTGTTCAATTTTATTAAGGAATGAATGAGTAATTAATGCACAAAGATAAGTCATTTTATAGATGGAAATGTGGTGTGGAATTCCATCACATTGGAAAAACAAGGAAGTGATAAGCTATTTATAAAGGGCTTTCCACCATAGAAGAGCAATCAAGTGTACTCCACGAGGAAGGTGCAAAGCACCTTCCGAAATTGCTCCACTCTATTTGGCTTTAATTAGTTTTTTAAGGTTAAAATCCGAATCTTACGAGGAAGGTGCAAAGCACCTTCCGAGTCCGAGTCCAAGCACGTGCACTAGGGGTGGAATTTCGGAATCGAAAATCGAAAAGCGAACCGAAAAAATGCGAAAAAAAAATGAAAAACCGAAACCGAAGAAGACCGAACCGAAAAACAAAAAAACAGAACCGAACCGAACTAATTTGGTTCGGTTCTCGGTTCGGGGTCGGGCGGAACTGAACCGGACCGAAATGGACCGAAGTCAAATTTCAACATACTAAAATGACCTTGTTTTTGTGATTTTGATGTGTTTCGAATTTTAGTATAATTCGCTTTCCTTTTGTAAGACCCTCATGGGTCCAAGGACGACCAATAATATGCTCATGTAATTTGTGATTCAATTAATTTAGGTTGAGAGAATGAGCTAATGTGATTTGCGATTGTTATATGTTTTGAGATATTTGTAAATGCTATGCAACTCTAGCTTTTATCTTGAACATATATATAACTCTTGTTGGCTTGTTGTTATATATAACTTATTCTATTGCATATAATATTTGAATTTATATTGTGAAGAACCGAAAAAACATCAAACCAAATCAAAACCGAACCGAATATTTATAAAACCGAACTTAACCGGACCGAACTTCAAAAAGAACCGAATCAAACTGAAACCGAATATTTGGTTCGATTCTCGGTTTCGGTCAAAAACCGAACCGAATGGAACCGAGTCCACCCCTAACGTGCACGTCGCACTTGTCGCAACGGGCGCTTCGTAGGCGCATTTTGACTTTGCTCATTCGCCTCAGAGCGAGGAGCTATGAGGAGCCTTTAGTTTTGACAACCGAAATGGTGGCTCGAACGACGTGGATGTAACACCCCCAATCCACTCAGGGATATTACACGCCGTAGACCCTCTCCTCGAAGATCTACCAGGCTGGTAACAACATTTAACATCTCGACAATGCCTTCAAGGCTAAATGACTCAGTAGACCGATTTGGTCTTTCAATAAAAATATACAACTCAATTACAACTCATACCCACGCAGGGGTCAAAATACAACCACACCTGCATAACGGAACAATATAGCAATGAAAATAAAGTACAACTGAACCAACACACGATGTACGGTTCCTCATGTGATTAGTATCGATCATCTTTCATCATCCTTCGTGCCGACCCTGTGTTATGCTCCAAAACCTGAATGCAAAAACAGACATCCACCCCCCGAATACTCGGGGGTTAGCAAAACTCCACTGTTTTGCTAGTGCAAGAACAAAGTGCAAATACGAGCCATACAATTCACATTCCACGAATAACAATAATCAGGAATCCTCAAAGATCCAAACGAAACGAAAAGTACTTCTCGAGGCAAGGGTTTGAGAAAACCTTTAAAAATCGAAATACCATAAATCAATGGAAATAATTTATAAGACGGTTTGGAATGCCATCGAGAGTTTTAATAGAAAACCATTTAGGATTATCAAATCCTACTTTTCAAAATCCACAAGACAAAAGGGGTCACCACCCCAAATCTTTACTTTCCGAAAGATGACATTTACCAACCCGTTGGGATTTTAGCCCCAAATCCATAAAACGACTCTTACAAAACCATTGGAATTTTAGCCCCAAATCTCATCAACTCACAGTACACAAGAACGACCACAAGGCTCGTCTCCCAACATCAAAATCCACAAATAAAGGATTTAAAACAAACAACAAAATACTCTACTGCCATCCTAGCCAAGTAAGCCAAACGAACACTTACCTCTTACACACTTAGTCGATGCATGCAATCATGAAAACACAGTTCCAAAACACTCATTTCCGGAAATGCCAATGATCAAACCACATTTGTAAAATGCACCACAATTAACCGCGGACCCACAGCTTCGTGGATCCCTGCCGAGACCCCGTCGGATCTAACCCACAGTGGTTAAAAGCAAGCTCGCGGTTCCACAGCTTCGTGGAGCCCTACCGAGACCCCGTCGGATCTAACCCGCAGTGAGCATACACACACACACGTTACTCATGCAATACTAATATGCTAAGAATGTAAGTTCATTAAGAATACTCACTAGAGATGGCCTTTAACTCGACACCATTATCAAACTCTTCAAAAACACAATAACAAGATTAAATACGGAATACACGATTCCATAACTTTAAACAATAGGAGTATCCTCATAAAATCCTTCAACTATCAAAATAATCAAATCATAATCAATTCTCAAAACACCGTTCACAAAACACACGCGTTTTGAAAGAAAGCCTTTAACGAGGCCAAACCGAAATCCTTTTGAAACTTCATTTCAAATAACCAAACAAACACATCAAGACAACCACCGATCATCATATACATAAAACGAGAAAAGTATGGGCAAGGTACTTGCCTCGATACCACGAGCACTGAACCACGAACGGATACGGCTCAACCGGGAAGCTTCGGAACGCCCGATGCTAACGAAAAGGAAGACGACAATGAACGGAACGGAAGAATCAAGCACGACCGCGAGGAACCGACGAAAATGAACCTAACGATTCGAATAGCACAATCACAACCACTTCTAAACGATTATGGAAATGGAATACACCCGGAAACCCGCCTACGATTCATGTGTATTCATACCGAAAACAACAACGAGGGCGGACCACAACCAAACCCTCTCGATTCCATAAAAATCCACAAAATATCCATGAATCCGTAGGAAAACTAAAGATACTAACAATATTAATTGTATACATCATGAATCCACCAACAAAACGGAACGAATCGGAAGAAAAACCCAAAACCCCCAATTTAATCGAAAATAGGGTTTTAGAATATTACCTTAGGAGATTCAAGTACCAAGATCCGTAGAACACGCGTTAGATTGATTGCCCGGGCTCCACTACCAGAGAAAAATGGTGAAAATCGACCCCCCAATGGCTAAGGATGAAGAACCCTTCCCCTCTCTTATCCTCTCTCTCGCGATGCAGTGGAAATGGGGGAGGAGACGACCGATCTCGTCTAATAAGGACGAGTCTGCGCAATTACCGCTTCGTGTGCCGCGGCACGGCCGAAGTGTGCCGCGGCACAGGCCGAAAATTTACTCCCAGGTTTTGGCATTGTGCCGCGGCACAGCCTGCGTGTGTTGCGGCACACGGTACAGTTGGGTTTTGGTCGCGGAAGACACACGAGTGTGCCGCGGCACCGGACAGGTGTGCCGCGGCACTGGCCTGGCACTGTGCCGCGGCACCGGATAGGTGTGCCGCGGCACACAGTACAGATCGCTCGACCAACATTTGGAGAAATTTGTGTGCCGCGGCGCACGCACCTTGTGCCGCGGCCCACACCCCTTTTTGGGTCCAAAATGATAAAAATGATCCGGAAAGAGAATAAAACGATAGGAATCAATATTTGGGGACTAATAACACGAAATGGATCCACGGCAACCCCGAAACGGCGGTTTCGCACAACAATAACAAGAATATAGTTCAACAGTTGATAGGAAGGACACACTGAAAGGTATACGAGAGTCACTACGATCGAGAAATACACCAAAAAAGAAAATTACCGAAGTTCGAAATTGCGGATATTACATTCTACCCTCCTTAAAAGAAGTTTCGTCCCGAAACTTAAAACAAGTAGGGAGAAGCAATATCTCCGCCAGGGAAAACTCAACGAGATACACAAGAAATGCGTATCTTACGCCCATTAGCGAAACGTTACAAGCAACGCAAAGAAGTAGACGGCGTGAAAACACGCTCCACGACGACCAACACAACGTCGCCGTTAGGGATACAATAAAACCAACAAATGACGAACGTCATCAAACGGAGGATATGGCCAAGTCAATTATCCGACAATCACAAAACACAACGAACGAAAGTCAGTATGATTGACCAACCCAACGGTACATCCATCAAAACATGAGCCACACGCTGAACAAATACGAAATTCCACCGCCCAAAGGTTGGAAGATCGAAAACGAGACTAATTTCCCGAACTTAAGGAAATTTCGAAGGAGTCTGAATGTTCAACAATCACGAAACGAGATTGACAAAAACCGAACAATCAAACGATCAAACCACAAAGATCGAGACAACAAAAATCGAACGATCATGTTCGGATCACGAAGAACAATAAGGTTCAACCGACAACTCCGAGGTTCACACCTCGACTCGAGACAAAACATGATCCGGTGAAAACAACAAGATGCACACTCGCACAAGATCCACAGAAAAGGGAGTAACGATTGAAAGGTCACAATGACGAACGAGAAATTCCGAAATAATACCACCCTCGTTTGATCAACAAAGGCAAGGGGCAGGACAAACTCAGAAAAGGTCAATGAACATGATGAGTCGACAAAGTCGAAAACACAAGAGTTCTAAATCCGATCCACTTCGAATAAGAGAACTAATAGAACCAGATGACGCCACTCCCGAACAAGGTTCACAAGAATCGAACCGAACTCGAAAAAAGTCACATCGATAACCAGATCGGCCCACAACAAGATCACAGCTTGCTCGAACGATGAAACCGAAATACAGAACAAGTTCATAAAGTACCAACGAACATGAGCGAATCGATAGACTGGGAAAGAGAAAATATTGAAGTCAAAATAGTATGGGCATTACCTTCGACCTCGTCCGCAAAATTCACAAAAACAGGAGCAAGGTAACAAGACATTAAACAACCGGCACATAACGGAACGATCACCGATGCACACGACCCTACCAACCCAAGCTCTAACAGCTCGCACATGCGCGATAACGCAGAGATCACCACGAGGCGACAACATTCAACACCAACATCCCACCTCTCACAAAGGGCTAACACAACAAATGTGTGGAAAAACGATTCAACGCTCACACCGCCAATTCGGTCATACTCGGGAGTTAACATCAAAATGACAACGCGCACATCATACATATATATCCAGCCCTCAAACGGGAATGGATAGGTTTTAAAAACGAAAACTTCATTTTGAAAATAATTTAGAAGAACACCAGTTGATCTTGAGTATCACCTTTCAAAGAGTACAAACTTGAAACATCGTTATCGAGACATTGGAGAACCATTTCGCACTTGATAAGAATGAAGTCACTTTCTCTTAGTGAAAACTTTCAAAATATTCGACCCTCGGGTCTAAATAAAAATATTTCTAAAACATTGAAAATATCTCAAAGCATTTTGGTCCTCGAAGTAGAAAATTTTTTAAATGTATTGTGGCACCTTGGATGTACCACAAGAAAATAACTCATTTGAAAAGTATGTCTCGAAATTTATTTTTCTAAGATACTCAAGGTTTTCGAAAATAGTTCAATGCCAAAAAGGACGATGCCAAAAAGGCTAGAATGCCCAAAAATTTCAGGTAATCACACGGAACATCATAGCGCTGTGGGTCCCGCGTCGGAACCCTGTGCTAAAAACCATTTACAAAAATGCCAAAAAGGTCGATGACGGTAATATTTCAAAACTCACGAAAGCCATTTACAAAATACTAAATACCGTCAAAAGAATTTCACCAACGCGATCAAGGCCATAATGCCAAAAACTCGGTTAAGGGAAGCGGTTATCGAAATAAAACTCGGTCGGTAAAATACCGAAAGTCATTACAAAAGAACTCACGCAATGGATAAAAGAAATACGATTCAACATGCACAATCCAAAGAACACTACTCCTCATAAGAATAAAATATTAGAGTCAAATAACCACATTCGTAACAAAACCACTGGCCCCATTCGAGGCCTCTAAGGACCCTACCGCAGCTAGTGAACAAGTCGAATGTGTATAAGCGCAAAGCTTCCACAAGAGGACTTGTAAAGCGCGCAAATCGATTCGAAAATCATCAGAACGGACAAAAACAATAATAAAAAGACATCACAAGCGATTTACACTCCTCGTATAAATTAAATACGAGAGTCGACTAAATACATATCGTGACATCAAAATCCATATAAAGATTCCATCACTTAACAAATGATCATAAAAATAGCTCGTGTCACACGAGGCATAACACAAAGAAGGGAGACTTACTTCCACAGGTCGCACGAAGATGATGATCGCCCCACGATACTAATCACGACCGACAACTCAAATGACGCGTCGCGACACGACTCAATCAGATAAAATCCGACGAAACAAGACTCAAACAACACGACTTCACCCGACAGCCTAGGTTTCCTCAACCTAAGCTCTGATACCATTTATGTAACACCCCCAATCCACTCAGGGATATTACACGCCGTAGACCCTCTCCTCGAAGATCTACCAGGCTGGTAACAACATTTAACATCTCGACAATGCCTTCAAGGCTAAATGACTCAGTAGACCGATTTGGTCTTTCAATAAAAATATACAACTCAATTACAACTCATACCCACGCAGGGGTCAAAATACAACCACACCGTCATAACGGAACAATATAGCAATGAAAATAAAGTAAAACTGAACCATCACACGATGTACGGTTCCTCATGTGATTAGTATCGATCATCTTTCATCATCCTTCGTGCCGACCGTGTTATGCTCCAAAACCCGAATGCAAACAGACATCCACCCCGAATACTCGGGGTTAGCAAAACTCCACTGTTTTGCTAGTGCAAGAACAAAGTGCAAATACGAGCCATACAATTCACATTCCACGAATAACAATAATCAGGAATCCTCAAAGATCCAAACGAAACGAAAAGTACTTCTCGAGGCAAGGGTTTGAGAAAACCTTTAAAAATCGAAATACCATAAATCAATGGAAATAATTTATAAGACGGTTTGGAATGCCATCGAGAGTTTTAATAGAAAACCATTTAGGATTATCAAATCCTACTTTTCAAAATCCACAAGACAAAAGGGGTCACCACCCCAAATCTTTACTTTCCGAAAGATGACATTTACCAACCCGTTGGGATTTTAGCCCCAAATCCATAAAACGACTCTTACAAAACCATTGGAATTTTAGCCCCAAATCTCATCAACTCACAGTACACAAGAACGACCACAAGGCTCGTCTCCCAACATCAAAATCCACAAATAAAGGATTTAAAACAAACAACAAAATACTCTACTGCCATCCTAGCCATGTAAGCCAAACGAACACTTACCTCTTACACACTTAGTCGATGCATGCAATCATGAAAACACAGTTCCAAAACACTCATTTCCGGAAATGCCAATGATCAAACCACATTTGTAAAAATGCACCACAATTAACCGCGGACCCACAGCTTCGTGGATCCCTGCCGAGACCCCGTCGGATCTAACCCACAGTGGTTAAAAGCAAGCTCACGGTTCCACAGCTTCGTGGAGCCCTACCAAGACCCCGTCGGATCTAACCCGCAGTGAGCATACACACACACACGTTACTCATGCAATACTAATATGCTAAGAATGTAAGTTCATTAAGAATACTCACTAGAGATGGCCTTTAACTCGACACCATTATCAAACTCTTCAAAAACACAATAACAAGATTAAATACGGAATACACGATTCCATAACTTTAAACAATAGGAGTATCCTCATAAAATCCTTCAACGTTCAAAATAATCAAATCATAATCAATTCTCAAAACATCGTTCACAAAACACACGCGTTTTGAAAGAAAGCCTTTAACGAGGCCAAACCGAAATCCTTTTGAAACTTCATTTCAAATAACCAAACAAACACATCAAGACGACCACCGATCATCATATACATAAAACGAGAAAAGTATGGGCAAGGTACTTGCCTCGATACCACGAGCACTGAACCACGAACGGATACGGCTCAACCGGGAAGCTTCGGAACGCCCGATGCTAACGAAAAGGAAGACGACAATGAACGGAACGGTCCAAAATGATAAAAATGATCCGGAAAGAGAATAAAATGATAGGAATCAATATTTGGGGACTAATAACACGAAATGGATCCACGGCAACCCCGAAACGGCGGTTTCGCACAACAATAACAAGAATATAGTTCAACAGTTGATAGGAAGGACACACTGAAAGGTATACGAGAGTCACTACGATCGAGAAATACACCAAAAAAGAAAATTACCGAAGTTCGAAATTGCGGATATTACAGTGGAGGGTGACTAGGATGACACGTGGAAATGACGTGTAAAATGGATGACTTGGCGGTCCGTAACACATGGCGCTAACTCGCGCCTACGTGGCGGCGGTTCACGACCGAACCGGTGCAATGGTTCGGACCGTTCTGCGCTATCTGAACCAGAGCACTGGTTTGATTCGCCTGAACCAATGCAGCCCTTCGCACCATACCACAAGGTGTCTGTTCGGCCACAAAGTCGCATTGATCTGTTCAGCCACAAAGTCGCATTGATTCGGACAGGTCCTTTGCAGGCTATAATAGCCCCTGCATATGATGGCTAAACACATAGAATTAACCAAGATAATTAATACATTCATTTTAGTATAGAATTCATACTCAAGTCCCGAGTATTCAGTAGTTCGTCTGGAATTCGATTCCTAGTACAAGGTCTCTTGTTCATAGAAAACTGTTGTATCTTGAGGACGTCTGCCGTTGATCCGTGTGTACTGTGCGGGGCAATTTCGTCTTACAGATAGAGAGCATAGCTTTCGCCTCGGTTTTACTTATTATATCGTTATTCCGTCATTTTCTACACCATCTACGTAACAACTAAAAGTAAAAGATGATTTTTGATTGGAAATATTTAATGAAATATAATATTGAGATACTTTTTTAGACTAAACGTAGCAATTCATGCAGATCGGAGGTAGCCTTCCACCCTACTTGTTGCAATTACATCGCTTTAGTTGGGGACAATCTACACTTGTATTGTGAAAGACTGGTGCTCTTATGCAATGATGAAGTGTATTAATAATTTAATTAAAAAGCAGCACGAGGTGTTGTATTGATGACTATCTCTCTAACCCACTAAAGGAGATCAACAATCAACCGTTAGATATGTTGTCAGCTGGTGATCATCCACCTTACGATCGTCATCTACAATTGCCAGTGTCCTAATCCGTATCTTTGTGATTATCATTCTAATTAATGTGTGTATTCTTATGAAGGCCAAAGGCTTTTATTTATAGGTACACATCTAGGGTTTCAGGGGTATAAAGGTCATTCATTAGTAAATACATTAATTACAACACTCCCCTTGAATGACCTTTAATACATGCTGCCTCATTAAAACTTTGTCGGGAAAACTCAATGGGAAAAAACCCGATCGAATGAAAAAGAGTACAGCTACTCCCCCTGAAATCGATTACATAAGATCTTTGGGTTAACGCATTCCGATCTTGTGTACTAGTCTTCTGAATGTTGATGTCGGCAACGTCTTTGTGAATAAGTTCGCCAATTAATCACTTAAGTGAATATTTGATGTATCTACCTTTGAGATACAAGTGATATCGTCTTTATACAATACTTCCTCTTGAATAATATGATGTTCATGCCTCATCAAAACTCCTTCGGAAAAACCCTGTGGGAAAAAACCGATAGAGAAAAAGAGTACACAGTATAAATTTGCTCATGTGTTGCATTGGTTACCTCGTTAAAAACCTTAACTAAGAAAACCCGGTGGGAAAAAGCTTAGAAAGGGAAAAAGAGTACAACCATTTGGTCTTCAGGACCTTTTGACCTTGAGGGTCGACATAATCTTCAAGCTAATTTAAAAGTTATCACTTCTCCCCCTCAAGATAACAATCTTGCACTCCAATACCATGAATATAATTTTCAGACATGGAGAGATTTAGTGAATAAATCTGCTAGATTATCATTATTGCTCTTCTGAAGCTCATGTGGAAATAAGTTTCATCTTACTTGCCCAAACATTATATGCAACACATAAATGGAAAATATTTATCATCATAATAAATAGGCAGTATGAGAACAAATATGAAATCATAATCCCTAATAGCCACCAATATCGAATCTCGATCTCTTTCATGTAATAAACCAATATGGTTAACACCATTCCACATTCTCCTTCTTGGAGAAATATTAAATTTTGCTAGCATGTTAACTTCAATTTGTATATCAGGCCTGATGATGTAATGCTTCAATAGCATACATGTACGGAACTTCTGGTCCTCTTATATCTTTGTTAATTTCTTGAGATCTATATGAGTCGGTATCCACTTCAAGTGGTAAGACAACCTTTAGGTAGCTAAATGGATAAAAATTTTCCATCATATATGCTCGATCTACAAGTCGTGACAATACTAATACTTAGTTTTATCTAAGTTTTTCATTTTGAACTTGTATTTAGACACGAGTTCAAATAATTCACATATATCCTCTTCAGGAGGAATTCACTTAGTCGGTTGATCCACCAGACTATTTCAAAATGTATAAATATTTATAACTCAAAATAGTACATGTTGCGAATTTCACGTTCCTATTACTTTAGGAACCTCAAGTCCGTCAGGGACTTTCATATAGATATTCGCGTCCAATGACCCATAGAAAAATGTGGTGATGACATCACTAATTGAATATCTATATTCATAATAATTGTCATATGTATATTAAATGACGAAATTTAGTGCCAACGGGAGAATATGTTTTGGGTATGCGCTTAAACCCTTGATATACTAATCTCGCTTATCTTTCACCACTTTATTTTATTTTGCGAGTTAAGCTTTGTCTCAATTGCTTATATTTTATTTAGTGCTTCAGGCACTCCACTAGCAATTGTTGAGACACAAAGTGTTGTCGACAACTATCATTCTTATAAACAATTCTCCCATATTCACAAAGTCAATGACAACTTCAACAAAATCAAATATTCAACATTTCCCATAACATTTGATTTGGTCTTCCCATAATCCAATACTGTAATTATTTAGTGCACGTGCAAATTAAGGTATTGAGATTCTCATCTTCGGGACGATCCTCTTCAGGAGGTTTTTGAAGTGATGTTGTAGTTTAATCTATTTATATTCCGCGGATTTTATCTTTAATACCAATAAAGAATACGTCTCTCACGCTTCTGGCGTCGAGGAGTATCAACAAATATATTTCGTTCACATTCGACTTTAATTCTTTATGGTACATATACAACTCGTATATGAGATTTCATCACTCATTTGGCAATCAATAACTTGTTGAACTTCGAGTTCATAGTGCGTAAATTTAAATATCTAACCCAATGAGAATTTTCCGACTTTCTCTTATTTATATTTCATATCTCCCTCTAATGTCGGAGATAGTTGGGATTGGATTATCAAATCAATCCTCTTCAGGAGGTGCACTAATAACAGAGGGCGTGACTCAAATATTGTGCCTTTGAATTTATATTTGATATGGATACTTGAATTTGAAATTCATCGCAACATGATCATTGGATAAAATATTATATCGCTTATAATTAATTCGATACTCATTGAATAAAGCTCCTTTTAGAGCCGACAATAAGAATATTGTCATATGAAATTATACCAATCCTTCGGGGATTGTCTTTCCATTCCTCAAGTAGAAATTGAACGAATCAATATGACATAAAGTTATGTATTTTTCATTTGAAATAAATACATGCAACTTCAAATGTAAATTGCTCTCCAGGAGCATGTATTTTTCTTCAAAAATATTAATTGTGCTAACTCAGGAGCAACAATTTAAATCAAAGATAATCATATATTATCGAAAATATGAAGTACTCATCAAGAGTATGTGATATTTTTCAAAAGTATCAATTATGCTACCTTGGGAGCAACAATTTATAAGCATATAACACCCAAAATATAAATTATTCTAAAGAGTATGTAAATATTAATTAAAAGTATTAATTGTGCTACGTCATGAGCAACAATTTATATCAATGTAGTGATAATAAAAGCAATTCAATAACACAATGCCATATAGAAAATATTCAAAATAATGCCTTTTTTTGTTTAATATTCTTCAGGAATATTAACTTTAATTGATGTGTTTATCATAAATACTATCATAAAAATATGACTATATATCGTTGTGTTTTATCAAGAACATCAACAATTTCTTTTTAATAATCTTCTGGATTATTAAAATTACAAATTCATGTTTCTTCAGGAAACCATGAAAATATATTAATGTAATGTATTAAAATAATCATTACAAATAATTTTATATCAATGATACAAGTATCATCATCAATATAATATGTAATAACTATCGTTATTACTCTTCTTCCACAAGAAAGTGCAATAATTATTATGCAATTAATCCAACATCTGTAAGATGTTGATGAAAATTGATCAACTCAAAATAATACAATTTTAAGTGTATAAATGTACTTCATGATATTTACTAGTAATTTGTGATATTTATCATACAATATGTGTGAATTTGTATTAATATATCTTCAGGATATATATCATAAATAAATATATAGTTAAATAATATATAAAAATAATATAAATAGACTTTAACACCAAACACGTAAATTTAAATATGTAAATATTGAAAGTATTGGGATTAATAGACTTCTGGTCTAATAAGTTGTGAATATTATTTACATTGATATTTTTTCTAATACCAATTTCTTTTCTTCAGAAATTGTATATGTCATTTGTCTCACTTGTTATCACGGAATCATACATATTTCAAGCGATAGTTTAGAAATCCATAGATTTATCGATACTTAGAAGATAATAGTGCAAAATCTTCAACCCTGTAGGAAGAAATTTAGTGGTTCTTCATGAACTGTCAATAAATTTAGCACTACCTTTTTTTTTCATACGAAAAGTATCATTCTAACGATATTATGCATATTTGCACTTTGATGAGACAATAAATTATGACCACTATTTAATCCCAATAACTTGGCATTCTATTCACAAAAAGAAGAAACAAGATAAGCCAAGAATTTGAATGATACAAATATCTTCAGGATATTTGACCCTTTTATCACTAATTATATAGCAACGATCAATTCAAATCATACTCCAGGTATGACATCATATCTTATATTGATAAAAACTCACAATATATCATTAGAGACAATAAAATATTAAACTACACAATATATAAGATTATATATTGACATATAATCTTAAGATTATCATTTTCTTGTCCTTATCATTAACCGTTGATATATCAACTCCACGAGATAAAATTTATAAATAATTATCTCCTACAAGGATAAACTCTAAATTTTATCTACTTCGGGAGATAAAATTTGAGCCATGTAATATTGAAGTTTTTAATTTAATATTGTTCACTTCCGAACAACTTGATAGGAATATTCGACCACTTACTAATCTTGCTATCATTGGAGCACAATGGATTATGATTGTGGAGTATATCATATCTTGTACAATCTCGATAGAGGATATTCTCAAATCATATTAATATTTTTTTATTTGAGATATAAGTTATATTTTCCTTCGCGATAATATCATGCTACATCAAGGCATAATGATTTAATTATGCTATTATATTTATAAATAACAAATTAATATTCTTCAGAATATTGTATCATCACATAATTCATGTATAAATAAGAATTATTCATTTAGAATAGTAATATTCTTCAAGAATATTACAATTAATTGTCTTCTTGGAGCAATAATTTTAAGATCCATAATTGAATATACAAAGGGAAAAAAATAGTACGAGAATTAATCAAGGCTCGAAATAACTAAACTAAAATAGTTGCTTCTTCAAGAGCACTTACAATATTATTCGGGATTATTATTTTGTATTTTTCATTAGGAATTGCACAAATTATTAGATCTCATAGTGTTCTTCATGAACACATCATATTCAACTAGAATATGACGAGATAACGTTGTCCTTTTTCAAGGACTACAACAAATCTTTTATCTTAATAATCTTCTGGATTATTAAGTATTGTTGAATCGTGTTTCTTCCGGAAACAAAGAGAAATATGATTTGATAATAAATTTTGAGGTCATCATATATATTATTTATATATGATGCACACAAAAATATAAAATTTAATAACTAAATATAATATATTTTTCCTCAAAATCATCATATGCAAGAAAGTTTTTGAAGGAGTAAATAGAATTAATACCTTTCACCAATATAAAAAAAAGACTATTTCTGTTCGGACTTTTTTTTTTATGCATGCAATACGTTTTAGAATCCGATCTCCACCGTTGAATTTGTAGATCTGCTTGTCAGGAAGATACTGTAAAAATTTCATGATGATCCGACGGTTAACAAAACGGGAATCGCAATTTTAGCGCGATCTCGTAGTGCAGAAAAGTTGCTCGCGTTTTTTTTTTTTTTGATTTCGAAAATCGGAGAGAAAAAAAATACTCATAGAGTATCGTGCTGATAACGTGTTATAAACATGAGAGAAAAAGAGAGAAATTGGAAGAGAAGAAGAATAATGTGTGTATTCTTATGAAGGCCAAAGGCCTTTATTTATAGGTACACATCTAGGGTTTCAGGGGTATAAAGGTCATTCATTAGTAAATACATTAATTACAACAAATCATAATTATTTGTTTGAAACTTGAAACGAACATTTCAAACAAATCAGTTGATATTTGTCGGGCAAATAACTTCATTTTGATTTGGTAAAAAGAAATGTTGTATGAATAATTTAGAAAGAAATGTTAATTTATAATCAATTTGTTTGCATAAATTTTAAAGATATTATTCCCTCCGTCCCTTAACACATGTCCCGTTTGAAAATACAATTTGTCCCATAATACATGTCATTTTCTATTTTTCATACAAATTTGTAAAAAAAATTCAGGAATGCCCTTAATTTGTTATGTGCTCTTCTACTTCAACATATGCAAACACATTAATTTATATAGCTGGTTTATTAAATTAATATAATTAATAAGGGCAAATATGAAATTAGTTAATTGTCATTAATTTTTCTTAATATTTGTGTAATTTTGAAACATAACTAGTATTAAGAGACGGTGTGAGTATAAAAATTCATCCATTTTGGAGGGATTCCAAAATTAAATGAACACTTCCGTATTTTCCTCTTTCCCCCTCGTTTTACAGAAAAAGAAACAAATTTCTTAATTTTGCAGCTTCGAAATGTTATTCCATTATACTTTGATCAAATTATCTTTCAAAATATATCAGCAATAAAACATTGAGAACTTATATTATAAAAAATATTTTTTAATACGAATCTTGCATTATAATTTACTTTAATTTTTACGATTATCTTTGAGTAGAAAATTATATAGTTAAAGTTCCATCTGAAAAAATAAAAAGTACTTAATATGAAACAGAGCCGTCTGTCATATATATATATATATACATATATATGTACATATATATATATATGAAATACACACAACATTTCACTTTCAAAACATATTTTATCCGAATAGAAGAGTCATACTTTTTGAAATCTCATGTCCTTACTTTTTTTTGGGTAGATGCCTCATGTCCTCACATGAATATGTGTGGTTTAAAATTATTTCTCAACTAATAAGTGAAGATAAGATTAAAAAATTATGTATTCACCAATAGGACTCCTCAACTAGGAGGAATGAGTAGTTAGTTAATGTATCACATCATTATTTTATATTGTAGTAGAGTACTATAAAATTGTGTAATTATTTTTCTAAATCGATTATAACGGGTTTTGGAGCATCCACCGGTCGAAATGCTAAATGTTGATCATCTTTTATAGTACTCTACTATAAAACAAAAAAATAAATTAAAGAAAATCAAATAAATTGAAATGGACAAAAAAAGGCAAAAATAATCTTTTATTCGAAGCTATACCAGATCGGAAGTAAAAAAAATATATAACAAATAATATATAAGCGTAAATATATATTTTTAAAAAAATATTTTAAATATTAATTTTAAATATAAAGAAGAACGAACAATTGAAATCCAAAAAGCAAAAAAAATAATCTTCTATAGGAAGTCACACCTGATATGAAGTGAAATATATATGAAAAAATAATTATATGAGAGTAAGAAATATTTCAATAAATTTTATTTTAATTATTTATTTTAAATATAAGTATATTTATATAAATTAAAATAGTAGAAAAAAAATTCATGAAATTAGGGAATGAGGAATTAAAGGGGAATATACTTGCCTTTTACTTAATTTTGTCAACTCGATGGGAGTACTAATGTTAGACATGGGGTAGGCGTTAAATTGAATATTATAGTCAGGCAATATATGTAAACTACGTAATGAATTACGTCACGGTTACACTAGTCTAGTCGTCTAACCTTACATCACATACGACGAGTTGTTTCAAACAATAACAAATAATATTTTAATAATATAATAAACAATATTATCCCATAATATTTTGAGAGTGAAATGTGTTTAGGCGCAATTTCTTCTAATAATGATGGAACAACCTCGAATAGTGAACACTGATGTGGTCCGATCAATCAGATTCAATAGCCAGAATTTAAGAAGGAAAATAGACAGAAATTAAGGAAGAGGATTTGGGACAATTTTCTGAATAACCCATTAATAATCCAAACGAATACATATAAAGGAAATTGCAATTAACCACTACTCACATGGAGGAGATCATGGACCACTACTCCTTTATTTTAGGAACAACTCCTTGACACATAAGCTAGACATAAACTGAAACATAAACTTGAATAACAGGAAATAACATAATTAATTAATTTAGCATAAAGTCCCTTTGTAATGTTGGCTTCGGTACACATCAATCCCCACCGCTTGAATTCACCTTGTCCTCAAGGTGAAAGTCACGATACGCCTTCTGAAAACGCCATTTAGTCTCCCAAGTAGCATCTTCGCGAGGAAATCCCTTCCATTTAACCAAAACTTCTGTCTTAGGCCTATACTTGCCCCTTTTTACCACCCTTTCCTCTAAGATAGCCTCAGGTTGTGGCTTAGTTGGCGGCAGGACCGCTGGACTGGCTTCGGATGAAACTGGAATAGGAGGATCACCTTTGCATTTTTTTAATAAGCTCACATGGAACACATTATGGATAAGGGCCTCGGGTGGAAGCTCTAACCGATACGCAACAGGCCCCACACGTTCAATAATTTTATATGGATCAAAAAACTTAGGGCCTACCTTAGCCGATAAACGGACTGCTATTGTCGACTGCCTGTACGGTTGAAGCTTCAAATAAACCATGTCTCCCACAGAAAACTCCACTACACGTCTTTTTGAATCAGCTTTAGACTTCATTCGGTCCCTAGCTACCAACAAATTGGAACGTAAATCATGCAATTACTTCTCCCGATCGATCAAAAACTCCTCAACAGCTTGAACTTTAGAAGTTCCCGGAACATACGTAAGATCCCGAGGAGGTGGGCGGCCATACACAACTTCAAAAGGGGTCATTTTGGTGGCCGAATGAACTGATGTGTTATAACTAAATTCTGCCCATGAGAGCCAATCTGCCCATTTTTTTGGTCGGTCTCCCGCAAAACAACGAAGATACTGCTCAAGGGTTCGGTTGACTACTTCTGTTTGACCATCCGTTTGGGGATGGTAGCTAGAACTCAAACATAAATCCGTTCCCTGCAGTTTAAAAAGTGCTTGCCAGAATGAACTAATAAAGACTTTATCTCGGTCACTTACTATTGTGGAAGGAATGCCATGCAACTTGACAACATGTGATACAAACTCTTTAGCGATGGTAGCTGCAGTAAATGGGTGCCGGATCAGCACAAAATGAGCATACTTAGATAGGCGATCAACAACTACCATGATGGTAGTGAACCCGTTAGAAGGAGGCAACCCTTCTATAAAATCCATACTAATGTCTTCCCAAATTCGAGACGGAATCAGTAGCGGTTGGAGCAAACCAGCGGGTCGGCCACTCTCTGTTTTGAATCTTTGACATATATGACAATCGTGAATAAACCTTTTCACCCCTTCTTTGATCCCGGACCACCAAAAACTCTCCTTTACTCGAGCCAAAGTCTTGTGGAATCCAAAATGCCCTCCTTCAGGAGAAGCGTGACAATGTTGCAAGACTTTAGAAATAAGAGATGAGGTTTGGCTCAACAAAATCACATCCCCACGAAACCAAACCCCGTCCCGTTGCGCCAAGTGAGAACTGACTTTTGTAGGAAAACACCCCGGTAAATTATGGTAGTAAGTATCTCGCTTTACTTCCTGTTGCAACTCTGCCCACCATCCCGTTGTAACATGTGAAACGGCTAAGAAACTAAATTCGGGTTGCCTCGATAATGCATCTGCCCCACTATTAGTCACCCCCTTTTTATACACAACTCGGAAATCATAACCTATTAGCTTTGGAAGCCATCGAGCTTGGGACGGTGTGGAAACTCGCTGATCCGATAAATACTTAAGGCTAATGTGGTCCGTCTTGACCACAAACGGCTGCCCTAACAAATACGATCTCCATTTCCTGACCGCCCTAACTATTGCAAGCATTTCTTTTTCATAAGTGGACCAAGCCAACTGATGGACCCTTTTAATGGGGCACTATAATACGCGATTGGACGACCCTCCTGAGTAAGGATGGCCCCAATACCCACTCCACTAGCATCACATTCCACAGTAAAAGGCTTAGACCAATCCGGTAACGTCAAGGTTGGAGTGGTCGTGAGAGATTGCTTGAGCTGTTGAAATGCTTTTTCGGTCACTGAATCCCAATAAAAGGGCGTTTTGCCCGCCAATTTATGAAGAGGGGCTGCTATGGTACCAAAATGTTTAATAAACTTCCGATAATACCCCACAAGACCTAAAAACCCACGTATCCCTTTAGCATTTTTCGGGGTTGGCCAATCTAACACAGCTTGGACCTTAGAATGGTCAACTGCCACCCCAGAAGAGGAGATGACATGGCCCAAATAATTGACTTTGGATACCCCAAAACAACACTTGGTTATTTTGGCATAAAGCCTGTTAGTAGCCAAAATCTCCAAAACAGTAGACAAATGTTGCAAGTGATCATCTAAGGTTCTTGAATAGACCAATATATCATCGAAAAACACAAGTACAAACTTACGTAAGTGGGGCCGGAAGAGCTCATTCATTAAACTCGGGAAGGTTGCCGGCGCGTTCGTAAGCCCGAAAGGCATCACGACAAACTCATAATGCCCTTCATGAGTCCTAAAGTCGCTTTACAAATATCTTGCTCACGTACTCAGATTCCGATGGTATCCGGACCGTAGATCCAATTTTGAATAAATAGTGGCTCCATATAATTCCTACAGAAGCTCGTTAATGACCGGAATTGGATATTTATCTTTGATGGTTATATCATTCAAGGCCCGATAATCTACACAGAATCGCCAAGTCCCGTCACTTTTTTTGACTAGTAACACCGGTGATGCGAATGGACTATGGCTAGGTCTAATTAAACCTTGGTGAAGCAATTCCCTGACTTGGTTCTCAATTTCTGATTTCTGGTAATGAGGCTGGCGGTAAGGACGAGAGCTCACCGGTCGGGCATTAGACAATAAAGGTATTTGGTGGTCTTGGGAACGAATCGGCGGAAGACCCCGGGGATCCTGAAAAACTCGATCGTACTGCTTTAGTAATTCCTGGATGGTCAAACAAGGAACGTGACCCGTCGGCTCGGTCATGCCAAAAGGCTCAATCTGTAAGAGATAAGCTAACCCCTGCAATGCTACTAGTTCATTGTCGGGTACCGCTTGTAGTTCGGTGGCCTTAAGTTCCTGAAGGGTATGTGTTGCACCAGCTAACTTGAACCCAATTGTGAGTTTCTGATAGTCTATTTCCACTGGACCCAAAATCTTGAGCCATTGAACCCCCAAAACAACAGGGCAAGCGGCGACAGGTAAAACCCAAAAGTCTGTCGAAATTGTAAGCCCCTGTATAATTAGTGAAAGTTCTTTAACACGGCCTGGGCATAGCTCCTTTTCCCGATTTCACACTATAACCTCAAAAGTGATCTCTCTGTCAATAATGAGGCCAAATCGGTCGACCAATGCCTGGTCAATGAAGTTATGGGTACTACCTCCATCTACTAGGACCACTACATCTTTGTTCTTAATCTTTTTGGGCAACCTTAACATTTGAGGATGAAGAGTACCTGTAATTGCGTGGAAGGAGACTTCAGCTTTGGGTTCACTGTAATCGGCGGCTGCTAACTCGATGGCCGGAGGCATTTCTTCGTCTTCCCCAACATCGTGTATCATGAAGAATTGAGGTTTGGTGCATCGATGGCCTGGTAAGTACTTTTCATCACAATAGTAACACAAACCCTTCTCGCGACGTGCCTTAGCTTCTGTGTTTGAGATTTTGCGGGTAGTAGAAGGGCTAGGTAAAGCTAAAGTGGTTGTTGGGCCTGGGCCTAATATCCTAGGTGAATCTGTGGGAGTTAAGCGGCCCACAGAAGAAGTGGTGGAGAAACGGATGGGCTGGGACTGTTTCCTAGCAAGGCTCAATTTCTCTTTTGCCATTCTTGACAACCCCATCGCATCTATAAGGGATCGAGGCTTCTTCATCTTGACTTCCAATCTGACCTCATCCTTGAGACCCCCAATGTAACATGCCATTAAAATTCTTCGGGAAGTGCATCCACCTGATGAGACAACTTCTCGAATGACTCCTGATATTGTGCTACCGTTGTCGTATGTTTTAGTCGGGAAAGAGCTTCGGCCAAATTTTCATAATTCGTCGGCCCAAAGCGTGCCAACAATGCCTGAGAAAACTACGCCCAAGTTACTGGTCCTTTAAGTTTTGTGAACCAACGGTGCCATTGTAGGGCAATACCGTCGAGATGGATCGAAGCTAAATTGACTTGTTCCTCCGGAGCAACACTCTGAAATTCAAAGTATTGGGAGGCCTAGTACAGCCAACCGGTTGGGTCTCCTCCCCTGAAACGAGGAAACTGAAGCTTGAGGTATGGTTTGGCCGTATCACCCGAGAGGATGAGCTTGCCACTTGAACCAGGCGCACCGTCGTGCCGTGCATGCTTGATGGTCTGGAATTCGTTCAGCAACTGTTGGAACATGTCATTAACTTTTGTTAATTGATCGTGTGTTTCCTGCTGGAACTGCTCGAGCGTTTTCTTGTTACGGGTTTCCATTGGATCACGCCTGCTTTGATACCACTGATGTGGTCCGATCAATCAGATTCAATAGCCAGAATTTAAGAAGGAAAATAGACAGAAATTAAGGAAGAGGATTTGGGACAATTTTCTGAATAATCTATTAATAATCCAAACGAATACATATAAAGGAAAATGCAATTAACCACTACTCACATGGAGGAGATCATGGACCACTACTCCTTTATTTTAGGAACAACTCCTTGACACATAAGCTAGACATAAACTGAAACATAAACTCGAATAACAGGAAATAACATAATTAATTAATTTAGCATAAGGTCCCTTTGTAATGTTGGCTTCGGTACACATCAAACACGTTATAATGTGAAATAGTATATTTATTATTATTTATTTAATTTATTAATCAAGACCGGCTCTACCCATGTCAAGAAGGCCGACGGCCCAGAGTTTCGGATATTTTGGGGGCCGATATAGATTTTGAGTCAAAACTTTCTGTTCATAGGTAATATTTAGTTACTAGTTTGTAGGTATGTTAATCTTGTCCAATTTGTTCGCAAAATTTAAAACGAATACTTGAAAACAGTATAAAATCGAAATTTTATTTTCTTAAAACCCTGCAAAAAAAGTGTTAGTGAAACAAATATTTGCTAATGCCGAAAAACGAATGAAAGTCGATATTGAGTCCAGAAGATCTGTCTCCTTAAAGCAGATTCGCCCTCACCACGGTGTATAGCGTCTGCCTCCCAGGATAAAACAACACCTCGATACACTGAATCTATGATCACTGCACCCTCAGCGAACTAGAATAAATCTGTATACTATCACCGACCAAGAGGAAGAGGAAAAACGAAGAAGAAGAATTGGACCGAAAAATTGCTCTGAAATCGTATGGAAGAGGTGAAAAATTCGGACCCCTCAAGCTGGGTATTTATAAGTGAAGACGAGAGGAAGCCATGTGCTGGAGGAACTCTAAACCGATTAGGATTGGTATGTTTGATACTTATTCTAATTTATTAATGTATTAATCCGATAATTACCAATTAATTGATAGTTATCCTAATATATTAATTCGATAATATCAATTAATTTGATATGTATCCAGATCCGAAATTTGGATTTTATAATTGAGGCGGTTTAGCAAAATAAATTTTTGCCAAAAAAATTGTAGTAAAAAGATAACTTCGAGACGCCGAGACATTTCGCCCAAATCGCCCTTCGACCCGACCCGACCCGACCCGACCCAAGCCGAGCCGTACGAACGGAGGCGGCGCGCGCGCGAGGGGCGCCTAGTTACACACCAATTCATGTTTCACTTTGAACAAGAGTTTGTTCACATCACCTTATATACTCACAATTTTTCCATATTTTTCCAATGTGAGATAGAATCCCAAACCCATTTCCAAAGAGCACTTTGAAACATTATATCTCATTCATACCTCAATTATTTTGAGTGTTCTTATATGTTTTGGAAACCACGTACGGAGTACTACATATTCCAGCTAAGTCCCGACTTTAAATCATACGAGCCCACTCAAAATTGCCTCTCAAGTGGGCTGCTCAAAATAGCCCATTTCCTCTTTATTTCCAATAACCCCCACATGAATGAGATTGATGGTCCAACAGCACACGTCAGACACGGAGTTTGACTTGGTGATAGTTACTGTTGTTAGGCATTGCATAGGATAGTTAGAGTATGCTCCTTGAACCTTCAACGAAAAGATATATTCTCCTTACTGGCTAGACAGTATGACTAGATGCCATTAAACTGTCCGATCGCTTGTGTAAGTGATCGTATATCCTTCAGAAGTTCCCTCCCTGATTTATTCTGTTCTCATTATTGTGCCCGTTTTGGCCGTGGACACTGTCCTGGTTCTGCGAGAGTTTCTAAAGAATTGTGCCTCGCAATTCTCTTTTGAAGCGGCCCCTCTTCTATCCAATATAGGAGATTCTCTTTAAGTGTTTTGAGTAAACCCGTATTTTACTCCACCCGACTATACGTTTTCGACTTAAGAATCATTAAAAGCATAAGCTTAACCTCTCCCTACGGGTATCACTATTTTCATCCTTGGAATGGTCGGTTCGGGGTAACCCCCACAGTGATCATGCCCAGTTTTATGAATTGGTTGTCCCATTGAACCTAGATCTTGGGATCTCCAGTCAGCTTAGGTTGGTATCCTCCATAAAACCATTAACTCAAGGCAATAGACCCATTCCTCTTGATTATTTATCAACAAGGTCTCTTGATAACCCTTTGGTTAGCGGATCCGCAATGTTATCCTTTGATGAAACATAGTCAATAGTGATAACTCCTGTTGATATCAACTGTCTAATGGTATTATGTCTACTCCTTATATGATGAGACTTACCATTGTACATTGTACTATGTGCCCTGCCAATCGCAGATTTGTTAACTTGGAGTCTTTTATATCAGATATTCAATTTGCATCACTATGTCCTCAAGTATTGTTGGATATTTGGCATAGTGCAGCCCATACTCACGAGTACCCCTTAAATATCTTAGTACCCTTGTGATTGCCTTCCAGTGATCTTTTCCGGGGTTGCTCGTGTATCTGCTTAGTCTACTAACTGAGTAGGATATATTTGGTCTTGTACAGATGATCAAGTACATCAGACTTCCTATTATGTGAGAGTACTCAAGTTGAGATACTCCTTCACCCTTATTCTTGGATAGTCTTAACGTCATATCCACCCGGGTTTTGGCTGTGCCAGAGTCATCTTTGTTAAATCTTTCAAGAATTTTATCCACATAGTGGGCTTGACTCATCATGAGACCTTTCAATATCCGAGCCGACGGCGGCGGCGCACGCATGTATGTGCGCACGAGGGGCGTCTAGTCACACATCCACTCATGTCTCACTTTGAACAAGAGTTTGTTCACATCACCTTATATACTCACAATTTTTCCCATATTTTTCCAATGTGTGATAGAATCCCAAATCCATTTACAAAGGGCTCACTTTGGAACATATATCTCATTCATACCTCAATCATTTTGAGTGTTCTTACATGTTTTGGAAACCTCGTACGGAGTACTACGTATTCCAACTAAATCCCGAATTTAACTCATAGTCGAGCCTACTCAAAATTGCCTCTCAAGTGGGCTGCTCAAAACAGCCCCTTTCCTCTTTATTTCCAATACAATTAGGATAAAATCAATCATAATCGTTAAAAACATATATTACCAGCCTGATGTCGTACTTGTACCAAAATAATATTGTTGGAGCAAAATCGGTATTTGCGGCGTTGTGCGGAGGCGTGATTATAAAAGTGCGGAATTTAAACGACACAAGGATTTATAGAAGTTTGGCTATAATCGAGCCCACGTCCTCTCTCAGTATCTTTTTCAATATGTTGAAGATAAAAACCTCTACGCCTCTCTTCTATCGGTCGAGGGATAACCGTTACAATCACGTCTTCTATTGGTCCGTGATAAACCACTCGTACTTGTCTTTGTGTCGGTCCAAGTTAAACTATTTTCCTTTTCTATTGGACAAGGAATCAACCACTCTAGCTTTCTATGTATACTAGATAAACCTCACTTAGATATCGATTGCGATTCTAAAAATGCCGGAACCTTGATCCTAATTGTAACACCCCCAGATCAAACCGGGAATATTACACGCCGCAGACCCTCTCCGTGAGGATCCACCAGGCTAGACATCAAAACAACACATTACATTACATACCGACGAATCAAAATAACAGACCAATAGACCGATTTGGTCTTTCGTCACTGACTTAAAAATCAAAATACATAAACTCATCCAGACTCATACCCACACAAGGGTAAAATACTTGCAACAACGAACAATAAGACAGCGGAAAAGACAATACAATGGACTCCAACTAACTGAACCCAAAACTGGCCTTTGTGTGATTAGTATCATTCGTCTTTCATCATCCCTCGTGCCGATCCTGTGTCTTGCTCCCGAAAACCTGCATGTACCTGGACACAATACAGATATCCACCCCCGATTACTCGGGGGTTAGCAAAACTCCGCTGTTTCGCTAGTGCAAGTATAAAGTGCAAATACGAGCCATACACAACACATTCCAAGAATATAACGAAAGACTTCCCGAGATATATTTAGTTAAAAAAAAAAATAGTTCAAGTCTTGAAAGCAGAAACGAAGCAAGTAAGCATTTTGAAAACATTTCCAATCTCGGGAGTTTTGAAAACATCAGAAATTGAAAAGTTCTTAATTCCTCGAAAGCCATTTAGGGTCACAGCCCCAAAGTTCAATTTCCAAAATACAAATCCGTTTAACAAAACACGGGGTCCACGACCCAACTGCCTTGGCCACAAAACACAGGTCCACGACCCGGTCATCCACTTCAATTCACTTACAAGGACACATTACACATAACACATTATTCTTATGCCATTCTAGCCAAGCACCAAGACTCGATATACAATGTCTCTCAACCCCGAGCACAAAGCATTGTGATACTCCGGACAATATCACAATTAACGAAAACATCGTCATCCTCAAGATGAAAACCACAACTGGTAACCCGCGGCCGTACCCCTTAGTATCGACCCCCAGACATCCCGTCGGACACTCCGGGTGGGAAACCACTTCCGCGGCCGTACCCCTTAGTATCGACCCCCAGACATCCCGTCGGACACTCCGGGTGGAAGTTCATCCACACGCGCACCCAAGTCCACTTCCGTGGCCGTACCCCTTAGTATCGACCCCCAGACATCCCTTCGGACACTCCGGGTGGAAGGAACAACACACACACACGTTCCAAAATCACAGTTGCAAACCACAAGCCTCGAAGGTCAATCACAGTATATATAGTCGAGGTACCTTACTAGAATGGCCAGTTCATCCAACATATACTCACGACCAAGTAATGATACGATTCACAAGGAAGCCTAAGATTTCAACAGCACCGAACGGCACAACTAATATCACACAAACTCACATATTCATCCATAAACACGTGACTCCAAGCACATAATTTGACAAAAGAATTACACTTTACATTTACCAACGACATAATCATACGCAATGACATCACATGAAAGTAAGGTGATTCAATACTCGACACTAGCACACATATTCAACTAAGCACATTAATTCCCGACACACACGGGTCACCTTTACAAAAACCATGATGATAAATATTCCGATTCTTTTGAAAAATAGTTATTAATATTTATTTAGCACATATCGACGATTAACAACCGTAATATCCACAAAACACGTAATGTATGGGCAAGATACTTGCCTTGAATTATTGACGACGCAACGAACTAAAGAAAGGTCACCGACGAACTCTAGTAACAAATGAAACCGAACATAACGATTCTAAGAATAAAATCACAACCATTTCTAAATGAATACGGAATTGAAATACACCCGAAAACCCGCCTAAGATTCATGTATATTCGTATATAAACAACAATGAGGGCGGACCACGACCAAACCCTCTCGATTCCGTAAAATCCACAAAATATCCATGAATCCGTAGGAAAACTAAAGATACTAACAATATTAATCGTATTCATCATGAATCCACCAACAAAACGGAACGAATCGAAGAAAACCCAAAACCCCCAAATTAATCGAAAATAGGTTTTAGAATATTACCTTAGGAGATTCAAGTACCAAGATCCGTAGAACACGCTAGATTGATTGCCCTAAGCTTCACCACCGAAGAAAATGGTGAAAATCGACCCCAAAGGACAAGGATGAAGAACTCTTCCCTCTCTCTCACTCTCTCGCCGCAGTGAAAATGAGGAAGAAGACGGCCGATTTCGTCTATTAAAGACGAAGTTGCGCATTGATTGCTGCAGTGCCGCGGCACACCAAGTGTGCCGCGGCAAAGCCAAAAAATACGCCTGTGTTTCGGCAAGGTGTGCCGCACACTGCGTGCCGCGGCACCCGCATGTGCAAGTTTAGGTCGCGCAGAAGACACACGAGTGTGCCGCGGCACGATAGGTGTGCCGCGCACTGCTCGCACCGTGCCGCAAGACGGATAGGTGTGCCGCGCACACAAGCAGCTTTGTTCGACATAATACACTGGGCTCGCCGCTGCTCAAGATTTCCGACAAGGCCGCACCGGTCCGGCCAAATGCCACCGCCACGACCCGATGCCTCGATTTCAAAACGCACTAACGAACACGACGAAAAGTTCATGGATGACATCAACGACTCGAGATGAAAATGTAATGCAATAATTAATCATACGCGACCAAGAAAAGGGTCAAGATGACAAATACAGATATGGATACCCGTAACTTTCAAGAAATTACAAAATGGCCCAAAACGCCCTAAATCACGATACGTGATCGAATAACCAAACCGGTTCATAACACGCCTAACAAAGTTAAACGGACTTGCGGGAAATTCAAACAATAGCTTTGACGAGATTCGCAAGAATCGAACTCAAGTGCGAAAAAGTCGCTAAAAAGCACGTAACTCAACAAAACAACACCCAAACGAACTCGGATGACAAAAAGTGTAGAATTAATCATTCTCGGAATGACGAACGGTCATGAGCGAGCCGTCAAAACGGACTCTACTAAAAGAAATTTACCAAAAATCGAAAATTGCGGATATTACATTCTACACTCCTTAAAAGAAGTTTCGTCCCGAAACTTAAAATAAGTAGGGAGAAGCAACATCCCTTGCCAAGAAAACTCAACGAGATACAAAAACCGAAGACTCGCGCCCGACGGTGAAACGCTGCAAGGAACGCAAAGAGACATATGGCGAGAAAATACGCTCTAGGGCGACTAACACGACGTCACCGGTAGAGACATAATAAAATCAACGAGTGACAAGCGTCATTAAACGGATAATACAATCAAGTCAATTATCCGAGCAATCACAAAATGCAACGAACGAAAATCAATATGATTGACCAACCCAACGGTTCATCAATCAAAATGCGAGCCAAACGCTGAACAAATACGGAATTCCACCGCCTAAAGATTGGAAGATTGAAAACGAGACTAATTTCCCGAGCTTAAGGGAATTAGGAAGGAGCCTGAATGCTCAACGATCACGAAACAAGGACAAAAACCGAACAAACAAACGACCGAACCACAACGGTCGAGACAACTAAAAGCGAACAATCATGTTCGAATCACGAAGAACAATAAAATTCAAACGACAACTCCGAGGTTCACTGTAATACCCGGTTGTAATTCAGTCATTATCATTCAGTAATTATCAGTCTGTAATTGTCACTCAGTGGATTTTCACTCAATTATAATCATTCATCAATCATGTTCGTTCACCGTGTTCACCGTTCGGAGAAACTTCGAGTGGTGTATCGTTATTGTTCATTGTTTCAACTTTCCTCATATGAGTTCGACTTTGTTAGATCACCATTAATTTTTGGTAACTCCAAAAATTCTAAATCTTTGCAATATTATAGAGCATCGAGTTAGCTTTCCAATGGTTCAAACGGTGAGTCAATCGAGTCCTGACGAGAGAGTTATGGTCGCTTTAGCTCAACCGCTCATTGGCCGATCATCGCCGAACGAACTCGCCGTGTCGTCCGACACGGCCCGTGCCGCATTTCGTCCGGAAAGTGCCGAAGTGTTCGCCTCAGGACCCGACCGTGTCGCTCGCACGGCCGAGTCGAACCCTTCCGGATAAGCCGTAACCGATCGCCAAAGACGCCCGACCGTGTCGCTCGCACGGCCGAGTCATGCCGAAGTCATTGCCGGACGGGTCATCGCCGGAGGCTCCGCGCCGCGACCTTGTCAAGCGTGACACGGCCGAGTCACTGCCGCTGTCGGCCGTACCGCGACACGACCGTGCCGATCGGGCACGGCCGTGTCCGGCAGCACCAACTCCCTTAAATTCGTCTTTCTCAGCATTTCTTCCATTCCTTTCCCATTTTTTTCACTTGCAACCGAGAGAGGAAGCTTGAGGGAGGGTTTTTCCTTCACAAATCATTTGGGTGTTTGATTTTCTTCATCTCCTTTCGATCGTGAAGCCCGGATAATCAATCTAACGCGTATTCTTCTGATTAAAGAACTTGGATCATCAAGAGGTAATTACTATAACACTTGGACTTCGATTTTGTGTTGAAATAGGATGTTTGGACGTTATAATCATGATATATGAAGGGATATGTATATGATTATGAGTTTGTATAAGGATTCATTGGATTATTGAGGGATTATTCAAGAACACCTTGAATATCGAGTTGGAATTGGGGATTTTCGACTAATTGATGTTTTAATCACATTTTTGGATATTCATAACGGATTATTGATCGTATTGGAGTTGTTTTGTTGGTTTGAAACGCTTCTTGGGGGATTTGATATTGGTATATCGAGGTTTGATTGTAAACAATCGGAGTTTGGATACTACGTGTTTGATTTAATGCCTCTATGGACTTGGTTTAGTCGTATCGACGTTTTGAGTTCGTTATATTCGTGTTTGATTCGTATATTGAACGGATTGTTGGTAATTGTATTATTTAAGGTTGTTCGAGCGACCGATATCTCAATTAGGACGTTGTTCGTGGACGGACATTCTTCATCGTTGTTGAGTAAGTTAATTCTTACTCGGTTAAAAGGATATTCATACCTTTTGTTGTTGATCATTCATAATCATAACTCATTCATCATTGTATTAATCATATTGAGACTTGTAATTGTTGAACAATCACATCATTAACGGGAACGGCAGTTCCAACCATTCCATTAAAACTATCCATCACTTCATTATTACTCTCATCTCGGTGAGTCATTCTTAACTTTGTCAGATTATTATTTATTCTTTGATATTCATTACGGTCATTCTCGTTCATATGACCTTCTGGGTTCATATTGCGTGGCCGGGTGCGGATGTGTGGAATTTTTAGTCGGGCACGTTATGGCCATGTATTGGGAGTGATACATTGGGATCGTGCACACGGTAGCATTACCTCCGTGAGACTAATTAGGTACAAGGACGGGTGTGTCCGGTCATTCGTCTTGTACACTTGCACATAACACTACAGGCGTACTATGATACTCTTCTTCAGCGTAATTCATAACTAAGGATATTTCATAACTTCAGTTAAATCATGTTTGTGTATTTTCAACCCTTGAGGATTGTTGTTCTGTTTAACTGACCCCGACTGGGGATTTTGTTTTTCAGGTCATGGCAAGGCAAACGCACGGGAATAGCATGTTGATGTCGAGGAGTCCTAGTGATACTAGTAGGGGGCCCCGATCTTTCAGTTATTCATGTTATTGTCCTTTATTTTTCCGCTGCAGACTTTCATTTGAATACTCCGTTTCATTCAGTGTTGTGTATTTTATCTTCATATAAAATACACTAGTATTCGGTATTGTCCTGGTGTGTTGTAACTAAACTCCTCATCGGAGTAATTATTGTTGTAATGTAGTTCGGTACTACATTTATCTTATGTAATTCATTCATTTTCATTTTCCTGGTGGGTCCCAGTTGGGGATCTACGGCACTGTAATATCCGCCTAGTTTGGGGTGTTACATTCACATCTCGACTCGAGACAATATATGATCCGGCGAAAACAACAACGTATGCATTTACATAAGATCCACATGAAAGGGAAATAGAAATTGAAAAGTCACAACGACAAACAAGTTATTCCGAAATGATGCCACACTCGTTCGTTAAACAAAAACAAGGGGCAGGACAAGCTCAGAAATGTCAACGAACATAAATGAGTCGACAAAGTAGAATATACAGAAGTTCAAAATCCGATCCACTTTGAATAAAAGAACTATTAGAACCAAAAGATGTTACTTCCGAACAAGGTTCACAAGAATCGAACCGAATTCGGAAAAGTCACAGCGATAACCAGATCGACTCAAAATCGACATTACTGCTCGAACGATGAAACCAAGATACAGAACAAGTTCAGAAGGTATCAATGAACACGAGCGAATCGATAGACTGGAGAAAGAGAAGATATAGAAGTCAAAATAATACGGGTATTACCTTTGACCTCGCTCCCGAAACTCACAACAACGGAACCAAGGTAACAATATAACAAGCAATCGACACGACGCGGAACAATCACCGATGCACACAATCATACCAACCCGATCTCTAACAGCTCGCATATATGTGATAACGCATAAACCGCTACGAGGCGACAACATCCAATACCAATATCACACCCCTCGCAGAGGCTACCACGACAACTGTGTGGCGAACGACTCAACGCTCACACCACCAATTCAACAACAACTCGGGGGTTAACACCCTAACGAGAGAACGAACATCACACATATCTTCCCGGACCACAATTAGGAATGATAGGTTTTGAAAACAAAAACCATCTTTTGAAAATAATTTGCAGGCACCAGTTGATCTTGAGTATCATATATCAAAAAGTAGTACAAACATCGTCATCGAGACTAAAAAAAAAATCATCTTGCGTTTGATAAAAATGAAGACACCTTTCGTTAAATTAAAACTTTTCAGTTAAATTCGACCTTCGGGTCTAAGCGAATACGTTTCTAAATCATTAGAAATATCTCAAAATATTTTGATTATCAAAGTAGAATAATTTTGAAACATAGCGTGGCACTAGTAGGCATCTTGAGAGCACTGTGAGAAAATAATTCATTTTAAAAGTACGTCTCGAGTTTTATTTTCTAAGATACTCAAGGTTTTTCGTATACAATAGGCCAAAATGCTCAATTCACACTTGTCAATATTCACTTAAACACATCATAGCACACTCATTAAATCGCTCACAATCAAAACAAGGATATACAATCCCTAGGATATGCTTAACAACATCGTTAAAACAACGATCGGTTTATCAAAACCGGATGGAAAACGACATCAAGAACAAAACTCCAAAAAGTCAACTCTAGGATTCTGACTAACGCTCGCTACAACACATATTTAGCGTGCGCTACCCATGTTGCATTAGCGCGCGCTAGCCTTACACTTAGCGTGCGCTAACGGTTCTATTTTAGCAACATGATTGCGAACATATATACGACATCACTGGAATCGAAGGTCACAATTAAACAACAACAATATTCGAATCTCAAAGCCATCGATTCACATAATTACAACACATCATGAGCGACCATCAAAAGGCAATTGTCATTCAAAACCGAAAGTTAAAAGCAAGGATCACGTCTTGAGTATATTTTGTAGAACTCATTTGGGTTCAAAACTCGTGTTTTGAAAACTTATAGTACACAGTGGAAAAGAATTATCAATAATTCGAGTTTTCAGAACTTTCAGCCTTGTGGTCAACATACGAAAATCAATTTTTTTTCCTCCCTTGGAGGGCATTTTAAAAATTTTACGTGACTCCCCGAAAGGATTCGATAACTTAAAATTCCAAGGTTTATACTGTTGTAAGAAAAATGATTTATACAAGGATACATTCAGCAATATCATTCTACATTTTTAGCGCAATACGGGAATCAACAAATATATGTCACTTACTCACGATTCACCTTCAAATATTAACTACATAATACAAAATCACACAGGCTCGTATAGCTCGTGGTACAACCTGTAGTAGGGAGACTTACATCCACAGATCGCACGAAGATGATGGCTGCACCCTGATACTAATCACGGCCGACATTCCAAACGACGCGTCGCGACACGACATCAGTCAGACTCAATCTGACAAGACAAGACCCAACAATACACGACTGGACCCGACAGCCTAGGTTTCCGCAACCAAAGCTCTGATACCATAGATGTAACACCCCCAGATCAAACCGAGAATATTACACGCCGCAGACCCTCTCCGTGAGGATCCACCAGGCTAGACATCAAAACAACACATTACATTACATACCGACGAATCAAAATAACAGACCAATAGACCGATTTGGTCTTTCGTCACTGACTTAAAAATCAAAATACATAAACTCATCCAGACTCATACCCACACAAGGGTAAAATACTTGCAACAACGAACAATAAGACAAATGGAAAAGACAATACAATGGACTCCAACTAATCAACCCAAAACCGGCCTTCGTGTGATTAGTATCATTCGTCTTTCATCATCCTCGTGCCGATCCCGTGTCTTGCTCCCGAAAACCCGCATGTACCGGACACAATACAGATATCCACCCCGATTACTGGGGTTAGCAAACTCATTGCTTCGCTAGTGCAAGTATAAAGTGCAAATACGAGCCATACACAACACATTCCAAGAATATAACGAAAGACTTCCCGAGATATATTTAGTTAAAAAAATAGTTCAAGTCTTGAAAGGTAAACGAAGCAAGTAAGCATTTTGAAAACATTTCCAATCTCGGAGTTTTGAAAACATCGAAATTGAAAAGTTCTTAATTCCTCGAAGCCATTTAGTGGTCACACCCAAAGTTCAATTTCCAAAATACAAACCGTTTAACAAAACACGGGTCCACGACCCAACTGCCTTGGCCACAAAACACAGGTCCACGACCCGGTCATCCACTTCAATTCACTTACAAAGACACATTACACATAACACATTATTCTTATGCCATTCTAGCCAAGCACCAAGACTCGATATACAATGTCTCTCAACCCCGAGCACAAAGCATTGTGATACTCCGGACAATATCACAATTAACGAAAACATCGTCATCCTCAAGATGAAAACCACAACTGGTAACCCGCGGCCGCACTCTTAGTATCGACTCCCGGACATCCCGTCGGACACTCCGGTGGGAAACCACTTCCGCGGCCGTACCCCTTAGTATCGACCCCGCACATCCCGTCGGACACTCCGGGTGGAAGTTCATCCACACGCGCACCCAAGTCCACTTCCGTGGCCGTACCCCTTAGTATCGACCCCCAGACATCCCTTCGGACACTCCGGGTGGAAGGAACAACACACACACACACGTTCCAAAATCACAGTTGCAAACCACAAGCCTCGAAGGTCAATCACAGTATATATAGTCGAGGTACCTTACTAGAATGGCCAGTTCATCCAACATATACTCACGACCAAGTAATGATACGATTCACAAGGAAGCCTAAGATTTCAACAGCACCGAACGGCACAACTAATATCACACAAACTCACATATTCATCCATAAACACGTGACTCCAAGCACATAATTTGACAAAAGAATTACACTTTACATTTACCAACGACATAATCATACGCAATGACATCACATGAAAGTAAGGTGATTCAATACTCGACACTAGCACACATATTCAACTAAGCACATTAATTCCCGACACACACGGGTCACCTTTACAAAAACCATGATGATAAATATTCCGATTCTTTTGAAAAATAGTTATTAATATTTATTTAGCACATATCGACGATTAACAACCGTAATATCCACAAAACACGTAATGTATGGGCAAGATACTTGCCTTGAATTATTGACGACGCAACGAACGGAAAGAAAGGTCACCGACGAACGCTAGGAACCAATGAAACCGAACCTAATGATTCGAAGAATACAATCACAACCATTTCTAAATGAATACGGAATTGGAATACACCCGAAAACCCGCCTACGATTCATGTATATTCGTATATAAACAACAATGAGGGCGGACCACGACCAAACCCTCTCGATTCCGTAAAAATCCACAAAATATCCATGAATCCGTAGGAAAACTAAAGATACTAACAATATTAATCGTATTCATCATGAATCCACCAACAAAACGGAACGAATCGGAAGAAAAACCCAAAACCCCCAAATT
The DNA here is from genome assembly GCA_033398695.1 of Orobanche coerulescens. Classification (NCBI taxonomy): domain Eukaryota; kingdom Viridiplantae; phylum Streptophyta; class Magnoliopsida; order Lamiales; family Orobanchaceae; genus Orobanche; species Orobanche coerulescens. The sequence continues at coordinate 172,107,579 of CM065806.1, read as the reverse complement.
AATCGAAAATAGGGTTTTAGAATATTACCTTAGGAGATTCAAGTACCAAGATCCGTAGAACACGCGTTAGATTGATTGCCCGGGCTTCACCACCGAAGAAAAATGGTGAAAATCGACCCCCCAAAGGACAAGGATGAAGAACTCTTCCCCTCTCTCTCACTCTCTCTCGCGCTGCAGGTGAAAATGAGGAAGAAGACGGTCGATTTCGTCTATTAAAGACGAGTTGCGCAGTTGACCGCTTCGTGTGCCGCGGCACAGCTGAAGTGTGCCGCGGCACAGGCCAAGAAAATACGCCCAGGTTTCGGCAGTGTGCCGCGGCACAGCCTGCGTGTGCCGCGGCACCCGGTACAGGCAAGTTTAGGTCGCAGAAGACACACGAGTGTGCCGCGGCACCGGATAGGTGTGCCGCGGCACTGGCCTGGCACTGTGCCGCGGCACCGGATAGGTGTGCCGCGGCACACAGTACAGTTTGTTCGACATAATACACTGGGCTTTCGGCGGTGCCCGACTTCCGATAGTGCCGCACCGGTCCGCCACCGCCACGACCCGATGCCTCGATTTCCAAAACGCACGGAACGAACACGGCGAAAAGTTAAAGTTCGCGGACGACATCAACAACTCGAGATGAAAACGTAATGCAATAATTAATCATACGCGACCAAGAAAAGGGTCAAGATGACAAATACAGATATGGATACCCGTAACTTTCAAGAAATTACAAAATGGCCCAAAACGCCCGGAAATCACGATACGTGATCGAATAACCAAACCGAAGTTCATAACACGTCTAACAAAGTTAAACGGACTTGCGGGAAATTCGAAACAGCAGTTTCGGACGAGATTCGCAAGAATCGAACTCAAGTGCGAAAAAGTCGCTAAAAAGCACAGAACTCAACAAAACAACACCCAAACGAACTCGGATGACAAAAAGTGTAGAATTAATCATTCTCAGAATGACGAAACGGTCATGAGCGAGCCGTCAAAACGGACTCCGGCCGAAAAAAGAAATTTACCAAAAATCGAAAATTGCGGATATTACACTAATAACACCGAATCCAATCGTATCTTTTTTTTTACCTCTCGTGTATGATGTTGAATGTATAAATGTAACACCCCCAGATCAAACCGGGAATATTACACGCCGCAGACCCTCTCCGTGAGGATCCACCAGGCTAGACATCAAAACAACACGTTACATTACATACCGACGAATCAAAATAACGGACCAATAGACCGATTTGGTCTTTCGTCACAGACTTACAAATCAAAATACATAAACTCATCCAGACTCATACCCACACAAGGGTAAAATACTTGCAACAACGAACAATAAGACAGCGGAAAAGACAATACAATGGACTCCGACTAACTGAACCCAAAACTGGCCTTCGTGTGATTAGTATCATTCGTCTTTCATCATCCCTCGTGCCGATCCTGTGTCTTGCTCCCGAAAATCTGCATGTACCTGGACACAATACAGATATCCACCCCCCGATTACTCGGGGGTTAGCAAAACTCCACTGTTTCGCTAGTGCAAGTATAAAGTGCAAATACAAGCCATACACAACACATTCCAAGAATATAACGAAAGACTTCCCGAGATATATTTAGTTAAAAAATAGTTCAAGTCTTGAAAGCAGAAACGAAGCAAGTAAGCATTTTGAAAACATTTCCAAATCTCGGGAGTTTTGAAAACATCAGAAATTGAAAAGTTCTTAATTCCTCGAAAGCCATTTAGGGTCACAACCCCAAGTTCATTTTTCAAAATACAAATCCGTTTAACAAAACACGGGGTCCACGACCCAACCATTCCGGTCACAAAACACAGGGTCCACGACCCGATCATCCACTTCAATTCACTTACAAGGACACATTACACATAACACATTAATCCTATGCCATTCTAGCCAAGCACCAAGACTCGATATATAATGTCTCGACCCCAAGCACAAAGCATTATGATACTCTGACAATATCACAATTAACGAAAACATCAACGTCATCCTCAAGATGAAAACCACAATCGGTAACCCGCGGCCGTACTCCCTTAGTATCGACCCCGGACATCCCGTCGGACACTCCGGTGGGAAACCACTTCCGCGGCCGCATTCCCTTAGTATCGACCCCGACATCCCGTCGGACACTCCGGGTGGAAGTTCATCCACACACGCACCCAAGTCCACTTCCGTGGCCGTACCCCTTAGTATCGACCCCCAGACATCCCGTCGGACACTCCGGGTGGAAGGAACAACACACACACGTTCCAAAATCACAGTTGCAAACCACAAGCCTCGAAGGTCAATCACAGTATATATAGTCGAGGTACCTTACTAGAATGGCAGTTCTGTAATACCCGGTTGTAATTCAGTAATTATCACTCAGTAATTATCATTCAGTAATTGATACTCAGTAATCTCATTCATCATTGATCATTTGTCACTCATATTCAGTCATGGTATTTATCATTCAGAGTAATTGTATCGTGTATCAATCGTCATTCATCACTAATCTGATTGGAGTTTCGTGCCGTGTTTATCATCATTGTCATTTTCGTTGCAAGCTGTGCTTGAGGAGTAGCGCACGCTACATACTCCTTTTAGCGTACGCTAATTGGGTATAGGTAGCGCACGCTACCGCTCAGCTTTAGCGCACGCTAAGGCTACCTTGGGCTGCGATCCGGATCGCAGTGAGAATATTTGTAGCGCACGCTACGAGTGGTAAGTAGCGCGCTAACGGGTTGTAGTAGCGCACGCTATATGTGTGGAGTAGCGCTAGGGACGGATCGAGTTGAGTCCGGTGGCTCTTTGATCGCAGGTTAATTCATAGCGTACGCTATGCATTGTTGTTAGCGTACGCAACCGATATATTAGCGCACGCTAAACAATGGTTGTAGCGTACGCTATCGGGTTCGAATCGAGGTCGACAGTTTTCTCGACTCCAAGATCGGGCGTCAAATATTTCGCTAGCGCACGCTAACAATGGATATTAGCGCACGCTAGTAGTATGGCCGTAGCGCACGCTACAAATAGGTACGTAGCGCGCGCTACCGTGTTCGGACAAGGTACCGGACTACCCAAATTACTCATTAGCGCACGCTATGCACAAGGCTAGCGCACGCTAACTGGACCGAGTATAAATTGGACAGTTTAGTCAGAGTTCGTCATTTTTCATCTCATTTCATTCCTTCGGTAGTTTTGGGCGATTTCGAGCGATTCGGAGAGGATTCTTCGAGGTGTAATCATCAATCATCATCTTCAAGCTCATCTTTCGGATTAATCATCATTTCATCATCTTCATCACATCGAATCAAAGGTATTAATCTCTTGGATCTAGAATTTCGGATTTTTGGGTTTTCCTTCCGATTTCTTCGTGTAAGCTTGGATTATCATTGGAATATGTTAGTTATGGATTATCTAACTTGTATAAATATATTCCTACGGATTTAATGGTTATTTTCGGAATTATTTCTAGAACCCTTGGGGTTGACTTCGGTTAATTGGGGATTTTCCGATTGATGTTGTTGTAATCATGAGTTATGGATTCCTAATGGATTATTGATATCCTTGAAAGTGTTTTGATGGTTTGAAATACTCATCTTGGAGTTGGTTTCGATTTATTCGAGCTCGGATATCGTTGTGTCGACGCGTTTGAGTCGATTATGATCGTTTTTGATTTGCGTAATGATCGGATTATTGGTAATTGTGTTATTCAAGGTTGTTCGAGCGACCGATATTTCTTTTAGGACGTTGTTCGTGGACGGACATTCATCATCGGTATTGTGTAAGTTAATTCTTACTCGGTTAAAAGGATATTCATTCCTTTTGTCGTTGTTCATTCATAATCATAACTCATTCATCATTGTATTAACCGTATCAAAACTCGTCATTGTCAATTAATCACCTCAGTCATAAGGAACGACGGTTCCGATCATTTCATTGAGCTATCATTCATTTCACCATCATTCAATCTTGGTGAGTCATTATTCATTTTCATTGTCACTTTTGTCATATTGTGGCATTCCGGGTCATACTGGCGTGCCAGTTGGTATGTGTAGGATTTTCATGTCGGGCACATTATAGTCGTGCGTTGGTTGGTGGCCTCACATTGGACTGTGCACACGAGTCGATTGCTCGTGAGACTGATTAGGTACAAGACCACGCGTGTTTGATCGTTGGTGGCTTGTGCACGGACACATTTCCATCCCGGACGTAGTGTGGCGCCATTCCTTTGAGCCGTACTGATTAGTCGATTCATATAGCATGTTTGATTGCGTATGTTTCGACAGGATAATTCTTAATTTCAGATATATCATGATTGTGTATTTTCAACCCTTGAGGATTGTTGTTCTGTGTAACTGACCCCGTTGGGGGATGTTGTTTTTCAGGTCATGGCAAGGCTAAGGCACGGGGAGAGCACGGTGACGGCGAGGAGTCCCAGTGATACTAGTAGGGGCCCCCAGTCTGTTCAGTCATTCATTCAGTCATTTATGTTTCCTTTATTCATTCCGCTGCAGACATTCCGTTTGAATGCTCATTTCATTCAGTGTTGTGTATTTTATCGTCACATAAAATACACATGTATTCTATTTTATCCTGGGTGTTGTATAAAACTCCTCATCGGAGTAATTGATGTTGTAATGTGGTTCGGTACTACATTTACCTGTGTAATTCATTCATTCTCATTCGCCTGGTGGGTCCAAGTCGGGGGTCCACGGCACTGTAATATCCGCCTAGTTTGGGGTGTTACAGAGTTGGTATCGGAGCGTGGTTTTGATTACTACCCTCCAAGTCATGTCTCATTTGAAATCATCGTCATCGGACTAGTATCATTGGACTTTCGCGTCACGTGTGACCTGTGCAAATGCCGAGCCAATCAGACCAAGAACTGTAAGATTTCTAATGCCATGGTATAATTTCGCATTAATCATTCATTCATAATTCATCGCTTAACAATCCTCAATCATCATTGTCATTTTGACCGACGGTCGAGTTAACTCATTAATCACCAATTCATTTCATTGTTCGATTGTTGATCAGGAAGATCGGATCATTAACCTTGTTAACTCATCCAAGATAATCATTTCAATAACTTCATTAGATAATCATGTCACGTCAATCAATCATTCATGTAATCGCTGTATTTGAGCGCGTATGCTCATTTTCATCATTTCATAATATAATCATAATGTGATACTCATGCGAGATGTATAATCATCATATGACTTTCCACTTCAATATGGAAAGGGCTGGCAGAGGACGTGGAGGACGAGGCCGTGGAGCGGTCCGTATCCCGATAACTCATGCGAATACCCGTGCAAATGCCAGAATAATGCTAACTCATCGAGCGGCCGCCGCCACTCACTCACACAGACGCGATCATTCATCGTCAGGAGTCGTACTGACACGGCTCGGTCGGAGGGTGTCCGGTCGACCCACTCGCATTTATGCAGGCATGATGGCCCAAATGACCCAGATGGCTCGGTTGATGGAGACGATGCATAACTCCGTCAATCAAAATCGGCGAGCTCCTCCGCCGCCACCTCGAGGCAAGAGAGGGTGTAAGCAATATCATTAGCGATATCTCTGCCAGACCACCTACTTTTGAGGGCTCATCTGAGCCGGCGGATATTGTTCACTGGCTTGAGCATTTTGAGAAGTTATTTGCTATGGTGGATTGCCCTGAAGGGCATAAAGTTTCAGTTGCGGCTTACTATCTCGGTAAGAGCGCTCATTCATGGTGGTTATCGTTGAAGCCCACAGACGGAACATGTACTTGGGATCAGTTCAAGACTCTCATGATGGAGAGGTACTATCCGGCCCCACTCAGGGAGGCCAAGTTGTCGGAATTACTCACTCCCGACCTTTCGGCGGATGATGATGTTCTCGCCATCGCCGAAAAATTTCAGGAACTTCTTCCGTTCGCCTCATCTATCATTCACTAAGAAGAGGACAAGATCAAGTATTTCAGCAAGAGGCTGAAACCCCGTATGAGACTTCAGTTACTTAATCATAATTGTGCCACTCTGGCCGAGTTCATTGAGAAAGCTCTCACTTACGAGCTTACGGCTAAGGAAATTGCTAGCGAAACCTTCGCTAGCAAGAAGTCCAAGAACCGTGTCAGTCGGCGAGTCGCCACTTTCAAGAAACCGCGGCGGGCTCTACTTTTACGAGCGACCTCCCTAGCGTCTAAACCCGCGGAATCTCAATCGCGAGCGCGATTCGGCCATCACTGTTTCAACCGTGAGGAACAGGTCATTTCAGCACCAAGTGTCCGGCGATGCATCACGTGCCACAATCAGGATTGCCGGGCATAGGGCCCGTTTTGCCGTAGGGACTTTAAACCCACTCCGGCGTCATCTCAAGCCCTGTGTCATTCAGGTGCGTAATCGAGCCACTCGGTCGGCGTCGTTCAAGACGACAGAGCTAAAGGCGGAGCTAAGAGCTATCGAGGCAGGAGCGTCCGGTTCGGGGGCAGCAAGCCCCGAATTTATGAGATGAAGAAGACCGATGATCCCGAGGCCCGAATGATCTCGGTACACTCGATATTCTATCTCAACTTCGTGTGTACCCTTTTTGATCTTGGTGCATCTCATTCATTCATTTCCGAGTCATGTTTGAGTAGACTACGTGCAGGTAGTGCTACTAGTTGTGAGCCTTATGTCATTGGCCTACCCGATGGTAGGCGAATTATCGTGTCGGAGATTGAATGTCCGATCCAGTTTCATGGTCGTGTATGGCCGGACCTAATCGTAGTAGATTTCTTTGAGGGACGACATCATCTTGGGTATTGATTGGATGGATCGTCATGATGCCATCATTAGTGTCCGAAAGCGTTTGGTCACTATCATTTCAGACGATGGAGTTGAATGTGTGTTTCAGGGAGGTAATCCCGACTGTTCTGGTAAAGTCATTAATTTGATGAAAGCAGTAAGATTACTCAATCAGGGATGTGTCGGTTATTGGTGTTATATGGCCAAAACCGAGAAACCATCAGTAATATTGACGGATATTCCGGTGGTGAGGGAATATGCCGATGTTTTTCCAGACGAGTTACCTGGTTTGCCTCCACAGAGGGATGTGGAATTCACGATTGAGTTGGAGCCTGGTACGTCCCCGATATCGAAGGCACCGTACCGGATGGCCCCGACCGAAATGCAGGAATTAAAGAACCAACTTGAGGAGTTGTTCGAGAAAGGTTACATCCGACCGAGTGCGTCCCCTGTTAGGAATATGCCCTCGAATGCCACTCAGAGGTTGTTGAGTGAGGGCATTGTACTTGTAATTATGTAAACCATTTATATAAGGCAAATGAATGTTTCTTTATTTACTGGTAGTTACTGGCATTCCTAACTCGTAAATAAACATATAGAAACTAGTCCGTGTATTTGAGAGCAAAACGTTCCACTCCTTATTGGATAAGGGGGTCGGCACTGGAAAGGTTATAGCTCAAATACTTAATCGTTCGCAAGTCGATGAAACTTGGTAGGCGTTAAGTTTATGTGAAGACTTGTATGACGTGTTCTTTGACATGGAGAGTGCCTCAAACACTAATGGTTAGTGGGAGCACACGTTATAGGTATGCTAATTGGATTAGTATACTCGAACCGACTCACCTCGATTCGTCACACGGATTTCACTCCGGGGCCAATGACTAATCGAAAGGTTGTGATAGGTATTCGTGAACCTTCGACTTGAGGATTTAGTAGGGATGTGCTTGTGACGTCAAGATTTTCATTAGAGTAGTTCGACCACCTTAAACCGAAGGCGGGGGTCAACCTCGACGTGCATCTTGACGGACAAGTAGCGAGTCCTACCGAATACCAAGATAGAATTTTTTTCTCTGTTAGTGAACGGGTTATATGTCCTATGCGGTTATTGGCGAGATGAGATCATAAGTCTTTGGCCAAAGCATTGGAGCTAGTTGTATTAGATACACGATACTCGATGATCTCGATTTGCATTAATGCATGCATAGCGTCAAGCATGAGATAGGGTTTGGTGACCGTGACCCTATAACTTGATCGGGACATTTGAAAGAAGGGTTTATACGTATCGGTATTCACGATGAATGGTTCTTGAATGATCCCAATCATTCGTTCTCAGTCGGGGTACAGTGTAGGCCACCAGGCTGGCTAGGTGGTGCTACTACTCTTTGGTTCCTCCCATTGCTGACTGAGACGGACCTACCGAGTCGCGCATTAGGATTGACGACGTAATGAATTAAGCTAATTCTCTCATTATGAATATTAGATATTGGATATCTAATTTGGGACATTGGATGTCTAAATCGATTTATCGGATAAATTGATTTACGGCCTAATGAATTAAATATTTCACTGGGTGATTAATTTAATTCATGAATATAATTATTTCTTGGAGAAATTAATTATGTTATTTTGTATTTGATATGTTTAATTAACTGGATTAATTAAACAACACAAATACATCGGAACGGAATCAGTGTTTATCTGTTTGGACTCGCGGGAGTCCGAAACGAACCGAACTTGTCCGATTTCTACATGGGCCAAACCCCACATTTCCACCCACTTTCATATGGACCCTTGTTCCATTCTTTTATGATTTGATCATTGAGGTGGTGGGGCTTTGATTCTCATAATAATGAGATATATCATGTGAAGAGTTGAATAAATGAAGGAGACATCTCTCACTTGAGATTCCAAGCCAATTCCAACGTGAGAGTATAGGAGAGAGAGAAAAGAACTTAGAGTTCATTTTCATGGTGTTCATACTCATCTTCATCTTCTTCACTAACTTCTTATTCATTTTTCTTGGAGAAAATTGAGAAAAAAAATATTGAGAGAATTTTGATAAACATACTTGGAGTATATTCATCAAAATCAAAGCTTCATCACTTGATTCTAGCCGTAACCTTAGAGGTTAATCGGATGTTGTCATTCCGGTCGTTTTTCCGGCGCGTGACAAGTAGAGACGCGGTGCTTTCGGCGTTGGATCGTTCAAGGGCTTGGAGCGGATTGAACTCGTAGAGATCAAACTAAAGCTTGGGGAATAGCTCAAGAGAAGGTTACCATTTAATCAACGGACTTCGAGGGTTTGTTTCTTATGACTCTTGCTTTTCGTTTATATATTCGTATATACGTAGCTCGATCGATCCTCGTAGGGATTCGGATCGAATTAATTTTCATTTTACCGCTTCCGCTGGGCCTTCGTTTTAGGCACCGAATCCCAACAGTGGTATCGGAGCGTAGGTCTTGCGATCGTATATACGATATTGGCATTTGGAATGCTCGATTAGATGGTGAATGATTTGGAATCATTTTAGTCATAATCGTGGTATATGTTTTTCGTTCGTAATAATTGTATTTTTCGTAAGTTTATGTCTAAATATAAATCTTAAATTTCGGGAAATATGATTTATATTGAAGATATGAAAGTCGAAAATATTGATCTGATATCCGGTCGAAAATCTAGCCCGAATCGTCGTCGGACGACTTTTTGGACAAAAAGGGTAATTTGGCCGAGAGTGACTCGACCGTGTCTGGGTGACACGGTCTTGTCAGCAGTGTGGCGAGACGCTGCTGGAGACCCGATCGTGTCGAGACACGGGCGTGTGCCGAAAGTGACTCGGCCGTGTCCTGGTGACACGGCCGTGTCCGGCGATCTACCAAGTCACGCCGGGCGACGGCCGTGTCCGGGACTCGGTCGTGTCTGGCCGGCATCTTCCGATCGTGACTCGGCCAAGCCGAGCATGATCGCGGTAGTCTTGAGGGTGACTCGGTCATGCTGGCCCGTTTTCACCCCGGCTCGATTTTTCCGTGTATTCTTGAAAATTAATCTCCCGCATGTTAAATTGGATTTAATATGATTAAAATGATTTATGGTATTTCATTTTATAAGGGAAATTTGATTAATTGGAATATTTATGGTCGACCGAATTAGTTTAAACGTTATCATATTACCGATTGTGTGAATCGATTGGATCGGTTCGTATTGTTGATTTGATCAATGTATCTCTACGCTTTCCATTTATTTAGTATTTATTGAATGAATGCTTTTGAATGGGGATGTGGTTCGTGGACTTAGTTTTTGAATCGTTCGTTTTATTCGATTGGGTTGTAAAGGCCATTTTGAGCCTATTTATTTTACTAGAAAAATTTGTATCTAGGATGCAATTTTCAATGTAAAATTTATATGTAATGACGAAGACCGGAGGAAGATCCATTTCGAGAAGACGAAGATTCAAGACGAAGACTTGTAATTAGATTACGGAGTTTTTGTTTTCTAGGAACGGTCCATGAACCACATGTTGGTAGCAACTAGGTTGTGAATGGTTGTTTCATATTGTATGAATGCCACAAACGCGCTTAAATGAATTAATGTGCAAAGTGTAACATTAATCGCGATAATTCTCCCACAACAAATAATTAAGTTTATAAAGTTTTCAAGGTTTTCCTTCCCTCCATCGAGTTTTCGGGAAATTGAAATCCAAACTGGATGTGCTATGCTTCCGAGTTATCGGGGTAGTCGTTCGGGGAGGACGGATAAATTACCGGGAGCGCATTGGATGCCTTCGGTTGGAGCAAATTTTATCCCTAGAAACCTGATAGGTTGCCGGATAAGATTCAATTGTGAAACTAATTTGCGTCGATGGTATAAACTTAACTTGTTCACGAACCATAGAAATCGTATAGGTTGAGGGGAGTGAACAAGGGGAAAAAGAAGATCGAATCATCCATTAGATGGGTTGGTGTTGGACACCACTTTATGAAAATTAATAGACTAGAAACACATTGGTTGCCCTCTATTAAGATTTATAAAGAACTCGATCACCACTATGAAGTAGAGCGACGATACTTCCGGATATCACATGGGAGTGTGTTATTCCGATAAAAATAGTGGGAGCTGGGTAACAAGAATAGAAATGACCTTAAATTCTATACTCAGAACATAATTGAATGAGTCACTAATTAATATGTTATACTTAATGCAGACATAACTCAATATGACAATAAATCCACTCGCAATTCTACTCGAAAAGAACACCTTAATGGGACTTAACTTTGTGGATTGGCTCCGCAATCTGATGATTGTCCTCAGTATAGAGGCACTGGGATACGTCTTGGAGACGGACATTCCGGCGCCTCCTGTGCGGACCCGAGCAAATCAGGAAGAGATTGAAAACCACGAAAAGTGGGTTAAGAATGACGTGAAAGTCCATGCTTATATGATGGCTTCCATGTCTAATGAGCTTCAGAGAGCTCATGAGAAAATAACTTCTGCTAGGCAGATTTTATCTCACTTAACCGAGCTTTATGGTGAGCATAGCAGAACTGCTAGATATGAGATATCCAAGCAACTGTTCGGTGCAAGGATAAAGGAAGGTGAGAAGGTTGGGGAACACGTCCTAAAAATGATATCCATGATCGAGAGATTGGAGGCTCTTGATTTTAAAATGGATACTTCTCTCCAAACCGACCTTATCCTACAGTCTCTCCCTGATTCCTTCTCACAGTTTGTTATGAACTTCAACTGCAATGAGATTGCATGTAATTTAGCTGGGCTAATGAACAAACTTGTGACCGCTCGGCCTCGGATGAAGACTCGCGGATGAAGGAGTCTGCTCTTGTGATTTCTTACGGACTCGGAGGTCTAAGAACAAGAAGAAAAAGACCAAGAAGCAAACCGACCACAAGTTAAGGACCTTAAGGGTAAGGGCAAGGCCCGATGGTTCCGAAGAACAAAAGAAGAAGGATGCTTGTCTCAAGTGCGGTGAGTGGGCCTGGGCTAGAGACTGTCCCATTCTTCATGGCACTTGGTCTGAGAACTTTTAGTTTTGGAAACAAATTGTTCTCTTGTATTTTCTACTTCCTGGATCTTTGGATTAAGTGCTAGTTCTCATATTTGTACCATGAATCAGGATCTGGAACAAAGTAGGAAGCTTGGAGCTGGAGAAGTTATGATCACAGTCGGAAGCGGGCATAGTGTCGAGGCGACCGACATAGGATCACTTCTTTTGGGTTTAGAATCCGGCTTTGTTTTGACTTTAGAAGATGTACTTGTTTTGCCCAAGGGGCACAAAACATTGTATCCATTCCGGTCATGGACCGAAAAGGCTTTTCATTTTTCATTGGTGATGGTTCCTGCAAAATTTATTTTAGAAATAAACTAGTGGGTACTGCTACATCGTTGAATGGATTGTATCATCTAAATCTCAGCAACAAAGTAGTTGTGAATACTATGACTAGAAAACGTGGTAGGGATGAAACCAGTCAAGTTTTGAAATGGCATCTTAGACTTGGTCATGTTGGTTAGACCAAGGTTTACAAGATGGAAAAAGATGGACTTATGGGTCCATTGGGATCGGATCCCTTTCCTACTTGTGAATCTTGCCTTAAAGGCAAAATGACTAAGTCCCCCTTCACAGGACTTTTGAAAGAGTGGCGATAAACCGGGATTAATCCATACCGACGTATGTGGTGCTTTGGAAGCGGACGTGACGGATATCAATATTTCATTACGTTTACAGATGATCATACTAGGTATGGTTATGTATACTTAATGAAACATAAATCCGAGGCCTTTGAGAAATTCCAGGAATTCAAGGCCCTAGTCGAGAAACAAACTGGTAATCATATCAAAGCACTTCGGTCGGACCGAGGTGGCGAGTATATGAGTACGGAGTTTGACGAGTTCCTTAAGGAACATGGAATAGTTTCACAACTAACACCTCCAGGTACTCCTCAGTTAAATGGTGTGTCAGAAAGAAGGAACCGAACCCTGTTGAACATGGTCCGTTCCATGCTGGGCTATACTGACTTGCCGATTTACCTGTGGGGGTATGCACTTCTGACTGCCGTGTATATCTTGAACAGATGTCCTTCCAAATCCGTTCCTAAAACTCCACATGTGATGTGGGAAGGAAGGAAACCAAGTCTTAATCATATTAGGATTTGGGGATGTCCCGCCTTTGTCAAGAAGACTAAGGTGGAAAAGTTGGAAGCTAGGTCTGCGAAGGGACGTTTCATTGGATTCCTGTCTGGGACGATGGGATATCTATTCTACATGCCCGAAGATCCAAAGATCGTTGTTACTTTACAAGCACACTTCCTGGAAGATGAGTTCATTCAGGAAGGCGGAGCAGGTAGAAGTATTTCTTTGGAAGAATACAATGAAACTCCTAAAGAGACACCTGTGCAAGAAATTGGAACCGAACCTTCTGAAACACAAGTACAACCACCTAGTACGTCTAGTAGAGTGTCTCAATTACCTAAGAGGTATAGTTTTATGCACTTGAAGGAACTGGGTTTCCTCGAGGTTCCAAGTGATAAACAAGAGACCGACCCACGACCAATGACCTAGCAATGGTGGATGTAGACTCCATGAAATGGACTGTAGCAGTCTTCATGTAGTTGGGACCTTCATTTTGATGAGACGGTTAAAGAGTTTGACTTCGTGCAAAATGAAGAGGAATCTTGTGTATACAAGAGGGTTAGTGGGAGCAAGATCACATTATAAGTACTATATGTAGATGACATTCTACTAATAGGAAATGATGTGGGAATGCTCAGTTATGGGAAAGCTTGGTTTTCGAGTAATTTCTCCATGAAAGACTTGGGAGAAGAAACCTATATTCTTGGGATTCGATTCTACTGGATTAGATCGAAGAGAATGATAAGTTTTTCCCAAGCCCTCTATATAGATTAGATCTTAAAGAGGGTTCCTTCTGATGCGACATGGAATAAAACTTACCTTGAAGATGTGTCCTCATAGTGAGGAACAATGAAAGGAAATGAGTTATATACCATATGATTCGGCAGTGGGTAGCCTCACATATGCTTTATTGTGTACGAGACCTGACATTGCGCATGCTGGGAGCGTGGTAAGTTGGTTTCGGGCTAACCCAGTTTGGGAACATTAGACCGCCATAAAGAACGTTCTCAAGTACTTTAGAAGGACTAGAGATCTGGTTCTTATATATGGTGGTGGAGAACTGAATGTGATGGGATTCACTGTATTGGACTTCCAAGGACAGAAAGACGATCCTATGTCTACTTCTGGCTACATTTACTCTTAATGGAGGAGCAGTATCTTGGCATAGTGCCAAGAATAGCGCGACTGCTAATTCCACCTGTTAAGCTGAGTATAAATCGGCCTCGGAGGCCTCCAAAGGAAGAATTTAGAAGTTACTGGGTAAACTTCACGTGACACCTGGTGCTACGCTGCCGAAGCAGTACTACAGGCCTAGGAGCCAAGGTTTCATAACAGTTCCAAACATATTGAGAGAGAGTATCATCTCGTAAGAGCATTCGTTCGCAAAGAGATACATTGAGCTGCATAGAGTAGAGTCAGCCGACTACGTCGCTGATCCACTGACCTAGCTACTTTCTCAGATTAGCTTAGAGCGTCATCTGGAGAACATGGGTATTAGATACCATAGTGTGTGGCATTGAGTGCAAGTGGGAGATTGTTAGGAATATGCCCTCGAATGCCACTCAGAGGTTGTTGAGTGAGGGCATTGTACTTGTAATTATGTAAACCATTTATATAAGGAAAATGAATGTTTCTTTATTTACTGGTAGTTACTGGCATTCCTAACTCGTAAATAAATATATAGAAACTAGTCCGTGTATTTGAGAGCAAAACGTTCCACTCCTTATTGGATAAGGGGGTCGGCACTGGAAAGGTTATAGCTCAAATACTTAATCGTTCGCAAGTCGATGAAACTTGACTGGGCGTTAAGTTTATGTGAAGACTTGTATGACGTGTTCTTTGACATGGAGAGTGCCTGTCAAACACTAATGGTTAGTGGGAGCACACGTTATAGGTATGCTAATTGGATTAGTATACTCGAACCGACTCACCCTCGATTCGTCACACGGATTTCACTCCGGGACAGTCAATGACGGAATCGGAAGGTTGTGATAGGTATTCGTGAACCTTCGACTTGAGGATTTAGTAGGGATGTGCTTGTGACGTCAAGATTTTCATTAGAGTAGTTCGACCCTGTAAACCACCTCAATGATCAAATCATAAAAGAATGGAACAAGGGTCCATATGAAAGTGGGTGGAAATGTGGGGTTTGGCCCATGTAGAAATCGGACAAGTTCGGTTCGTTTCGGACTCCCGCGAGTCCAAACATCCCCGTGGGGAGCACCAGTGTTGTTTGTCAAGAAGAAAGATGGTTCATTCCGCTTATGTATTGATTATCGGGAGTTGAACAGGGTGACGATCAAGAATAAGTATCCCTTACCCCGTATTGATGATCTCTTAGATCAACTTCAGGGAGCTTCAGTATTCTCCAAGATCGACTTAAGATCTGGATATCATCGGCCATGGATTCGAGAGTCGGATATCGCGAGAACAGCTGCCGCACGCGCTATGGTCATTATGAGTTTGTGGTTATGCCGTTCGGATTGACTAATGCACCTGCGGTATTCATGGAGTTAATGAATCGGGTCTTCATCGACTTTTTGGATCGGTTTGTTGTTGTCTTCATCGATGACATTTTGATTTATTCTCGTGACCGGGAGGAACACGAGTTTCACCTTCATCTAGTGCTCGACGTGTTGAGACGAGAACAACTTTATGGGAAGTTTTCTAAATGTGAGTTACGGATGTCCGGTGACTTTTCTCGGACATGTAATTTCATCGACGGAGTTCGTGTCGATCCTCGAAGACGGAGGCTATTCGAGATTGGCTACCTCAGAAGAACGTTAAGGAAATCCAAGTTTCCTCGGATTAGCGGGTTATTATCGGCGATTTGTAGAGGATTTTCTCGAATCGCTCAACCCTTAACGAACCTTTGCGGAAGGATAAGAAATACACGTGGTCCGACGCGTGTCAACGGAGTTTTGAGGAACTCAAGAGCCGGTTAATGTCGGACTGTACTTTCCTTGCCGCAGGGACGGAAGGATTTGTGGTCTATAGTGATGCGTCGGACAGGTCTCGGATGTGTACTCATGCAGCGGGAAGGTTATTGCCTATGCTTCACGGCAATTGAGACCTTATGAGGTTAATTATCCGACTCACGACCGGAGCTAGCAGTAGTGGTGTTCGCTTTGAAAATTTGGCGTCATTATCTTTATGGCGTTACTGTCCGATATTCACCGATCATAAGAGCTTAAAGTATATATTTACTCGAAGGAGTTAAATATGCGCCGAGACGGTGGTTGGAATTAATCAAAGATTATGATATCGAGATCCTCTACCACGGGCAAGGCGAACGTTGTCGCCGACGCCTTGAGTCGTAAGTCCGTTCAGAGCAGATGCTTGCCCGTTTAATGATTCGAAGGAGCTTGGCGAGAATTCCTTAGACCCGAAATCGAGGTCCGGCTTCAGCGAGTTCGAGGCGCTTTGTATGTTAGAGATTTCATCGTCACTCGAGGAGGAAATCCGAGAGAATCGTGGTTTGGATCCATCATTGTTGCGCATCCGAGAGGATGTGGCTCAGGAAAGCCCTGGATTTGTGGTCCACGAGGATGGACTTTTGCGTTTTAAGAATCGGTTGTGCGTACCGGCGAATGACGAGTTGAAAAACTCGATTTTGACAGAAGCTCATGCTACCCCTTATTCTGTTCATCCGGGGTCTAGCAAGATGTACAAGGACCTGAAACAAAATTACTGGTGGAGCAATATGAAGCGAGAGGTCGCCGAATTTGTTTCGAGATGCTTAACCTGTCAACAAGTTAAGATCGAACATCAACGATCAAGTGGTATGTTGAAACCTCTTCCTATTCCCGAGTGGAAGTGGGAAGACATTTCTATGGATTTCATCACGAGTTTGCCGACGAGTCGTCGTGGCATGAACACGATCTGGGTGATCGTGGACCGCTTAACCAAATCAGCTCATTTCCTTGAGATCAAGGATACGTGGGGTCCCGAGAGACTTGCCCAGTTGTTCATTAAAGAGATAGTCAGACTGCACGGTACTCCTAAAAGTATCGTTTCCGATCGTGACGGACGGTTTGTGTCGCATTTTTGGAAATCAGTTCATCGTGCTATGGGAACTCAGCTTAATCTCAGTACCGCTTTTCATCCTGAGTCTGACGGACAATCAGAGAGGACTATTCAGACCTTAGAGGACATGTTGAGGGCATGCGTCCTCGATTGGAAAGATGATTGGGAAGCCCAACTACCATTAATCGAGTTCACGTATAATAAAAGTTGGCATGCTTCGATCAAGATGGCACCTTATGAGGCCTTGTATGGTCGTCGTTGTCGATCTCCGTTGTGTTGGGACGACTTATCAGAATCATTGGGCACCGAGCCCGATATGCTTATAGCCGCCCGTGAGAAGGTAGCTTTGATCAGGAGTCGTTTGTTGACATTTCAGTCGACAGAAATCATATGCGGATAACCGTAAGCCGACCATTAGAGTTCGAGGCAGGTGACCACGTGTTGGTCAAGGTATCCCCGAGTCGTGGTATCTTCCGTTTTGGGAAGAGAGGGAAGTTGAGTCCGAGATTCATTGGACCGTTTGAGATTTTGGATCGAGTAGGCGAGTTAGCTTATCGATTGGCTTTACCTCCGGCGTTGAGCCGAATTCATAATGTGTTTCATGTCTCTCAGCTGCGGAAGTATGTTGCCGACCCGAGTCACATACTTCGCCGACGAATCGAGATCGCCGACGATCATTCATATGAGGAGCGTCCTATACGAGTTTTAGAGCGGCGAATCAAACAGTTGAGGAATAAGACGATTCCTTTGGTTAAAATTCAGTGGTCTAGACACGGAGTCGAAGAGGCTACTTGGGAAACCGAGGATAGTATGCGGGAGAGTTATCCCGAGTTGTTTGACCCTTAGTTTCGGGGACGAAACTCTTTTAAGGGGGGGTGTATGTAATACCCGGTTGTAATTCAGTAATTATCACTCAGTAATTATCATTCAGTAATTGATACTCAGTAATCTCATTCATCATTGATCATTTGTCACTCATATTCAGTCATGGTATTTATCATTCAGAGTAATTGTATCGTGTATCAATCGTCATTCATCACTAATCTGATTGGAGTTTCGTGCCGTGTTTATCATCATTGTCATTTTCGTTGCAAGCTGTGCTTGAGGAGTAGCGCACGCTACATACTCCTTTTAGCGTACGCTAATTGGGTATAGGTAGCGCACGCTACCGCTCAGCTTTAGCGCACGCTAAGGCTACCTTGGCTGCAGTCCAGAAGGTACTGGACTGCAGGTGAGAATATTTGTAGCGCACGCTACGAGTGGTAAGCAGCGCTCGCTAACGTGTAGT
The DNA here is from genome assembly GCA_033398695.1 of Orobanche coerulescens. NCBI lineage: Eukaryota > Viridiplantae > Streptophyta > Magnoliopsida > Lamiales > Orobanchaceae > Orobanche > Orobanche coerulescens. The sequence goes on along the minus strand of CM065806.1, from coordinate 172,089,357 downwards.
AGTAGCGCACGCTATATGTGTGGAGTAGCGCGCTAGGGACGGATCGAGGTTGAGTCCAAGGGCTACCGGATCGCATCGTTAATTCATAGCGTCGCTATGCATTGTTGTTAGCGTCGCAACCGATATATTAGCGCACGCTAAACAATGGTTGTAGCGCACGCTATCGGGCCGATCGAGGTCGACAGCTTTTACGGACTCCGATCGGGCGTCAAATATTTCGCTAGCGCACGCTAACAATGGATATTAGCGCACGCTAGTAGTATGGCCGTAGCGCACGCTACAAATAGGTACGTAGCGCGCCACCGTGTTCGGACAAGGTACTTGGACTACCCAAATTACTCGTTAGTGCACGCTATGCACGGAGCTAGCGCACGCTAACCTGGACTGAGTATAAATTGGACAGTTTAGTCAGAGTTCGTCATTTTTCATCTCATTTCATTCCTTCGGTAGTTTTGGGCGATTTCGAGCGATTCGGAGAGGATTCTTCGAGGTGTAATCATCAATCATCATCTTCAAGCTCATCTTTCGGATTAATCATCATTTCATCATCTTCATCACATCGAATCAAAGGTATTAATCTCTTGGATCTAGAATTTCGGATTTTTGGGGTTTTCCTTCCGATTTCTTCGCGTAAGCTTGGATTATCATTGGAATATGTTAGTTATGGATTATCTAACTTGTATAAATATATTCCTACGGATTTAATGGTTATTTTCGGAATTATTTCAAGAACCCTTGGGGTTGACTTCGGTTAATTGGGGATTTTCCGATTGATGTTGTTGTAATCATGAGTTATGGATTCCTAGTGGATTATTGATATCCTTGAAAGTGTTTTGATGGTTTGAAATACTCATCTTGGAGTTGGTTTCGATTTATTCGAGCTCGGATATCGTTGTGTCGACGTTTGAGTCGATCATGATCGTTTTTGATTTGCGTAATGATCGGATTATTGGTAATTGTGTTATTCAAGGTTGTTCGAGCGACCGATATTTCATTTAGGACGTTGTTCGTGGACGGACATTCATCATCGGTATTGTGTAAGTTAATTCTTACTCGGTTAAAAGGATATTCATTCCTTTTGTCGTTGTTCATTCATAATCATAACTCATTCATCATTGTATTAACCGTATCAAAACTCGTCATTGTCAATTAATCACCTCAGTCATAAGGAACGACGGTTCCGATCATTTCATTGAGCTATCATTCATTTCACCATCATTCAATCTTGGTGAGTCATTATTCATTTTCATTGTCACTTTTGTCATATTGTGGCATTCCGGGTCATACTGGCGTGCCGGTTGGTATGTGTAGGATTTTCATGTCGGGCACATTATAGTCTTGTGTTGGTTGGTGGCCTCACATTGGACTGTGCACACGAGTCGATTGCTCGTGAGACTGATTAGGTACAAGACCGCGCGTGTTTGATCGTTGGTGGCTTGTGCACGGACACATTTCCATCCCGGACATAGTGTGGCGCCATTCCTTTGAGCCGTACTGATTAGTCGATTCATATAGCATGTTTGATTGCGTATGTTTCGACAGGATAATTCTTAATTTCAGATATATCATGATTGTGTATTTTCAACCCTTGAGGATTGTTGTTCAGTAAATCGATTTCGCTGGGGATGTTGTTTTTCAGGTCATGGCAAGGCTAAGGCACGGGGAGAGCACGGTGATGGCGAGGAGTCCCAGTGATACTAGTAGGGGGCCCCAGTCTGTTCAGTCATTCATTCAGTCATTTATGTTTCCTTTATTCATTCCGCTGCAGACATTCCATTTGAATGCTCATTTCATTCAGTGTTGTGTATTTTATCGTCACATAAAATACACATGTATTCTATTTTATCCTGGGTGTTGTATAAAACTCCTCATCGGAGTAATTGATGTTGTAATGTGGTTCGGTACTACATTTACCTGTGTAATTCATTCATTCTCATTCGCCTGGTGGGTCCCAGTCGGGGGTCCACGGCACTGTAATATCCGCCTAGTTTGGGGTGTTACAAGTTCATCCAACATATACTCACGACCAAGTAATGATACGATTCACAAGGAAGCACAAGATTTCAACAACACCGAACGGCACAACTAATATCACACAAACTCACATATTCATCCATAAACACGTGACTCCTAGCACATAATTTGACAAAAGAATTACACTTTACATTTACCAACGACATAATCATACGCAATGACATCACAAGAAAGTAAGGTGATTCAATACTCGACACTAGCACACATATTCAACTAAGCACATTAATTCCCGACACACACGGGTCACCTTTACAAAAACCATGATGATAAATATTCCGATTCTTTTGAAAAATAGTTATTAATATTTATTTAGCACATATCGACGATTAACAACCGTAATATCCACAAAACACGTAATGTATGGGCAAGATACTTGCCTCGATAATCGATACCGGACACTCCTACAATCACGGCTCAGTCGGGACACCTCGAACACCTACGATTCCCCGGCGAAGGAAAAGAATACACCCACGATCGAGAAGCTTGAAGAAAACGACGAACGGAAGGGTTTCGACTCGAGTTCTTCACAAGAATTCGACCCTAACAACATATAATCAATAAATCATCGATCATACGAGGAAGAATAATCGTAGAACGCCCGAAAACCCCTCTATGACATTTTACCGGACACCTTCAAGGCATCGATCAAGAACTCGACCAAATCGACGAATCGATACGATCCAACCATGGAATAATAAAGGAAATGATATAATATATCTAAATTATCATCAATCCATCAAAATCCTAAGTTAAATCGGATTAAACGGACGAAAACGAACAAAATACCCAAAATCCCCAAAATTAGATTTCTAGAAAATCTGACCTGATTCGGTAGATCGGAGGATGTTATAGGATGGATGATTGATGATATGAACTCCAAAATTTCATTGATTGATTGTCCAACAACATCTATCCATGATTAACCAAGCTCCAGCCGCGGAAGGGAAGAAAACGAGTGAGAAAAATGGCCAAAAACCCGTCTCATAGGCCATAAATAGGCTGCACAAAGGTGCCGCGCACGAGCCCAAAAATGGCTCCCTGGTCGGCGGTGTGCGGCTCGGCGGAGTGTGCCGCGGCACCCGATACTTCTGGGTCAGCCGAAAATGCCACGAGTGTGCCGCGGCCCTGCCAAAGATGTGCCGCGCCCAGTCTCGGCGAGAAGATGCCGAGCACCGCGCCGTGACTCGGCCGTGAGCCGCCGAGCACTACGGCCGTGACTGGCCATCACACGGGCCAACTCCGACGGCCCGAACGACCCCGAAACCCGAACCATAATACGAATCGATGATACGGAAACGACGTACTCGCAAAGACGAATCTATGAGCTAAGGGAACACACAATTCCGACCACCCGAAGCCTCGGAAAATACCCAAAACTTTGGGAAATTACGAAAATGGCCCAAAACGTCCGAAAATCACGATACGCGATCGAAACACCAAATCAAAGCTCGCAACATGAATAATAACATTAAATGAACTTACGAGAAACTCGAAACGACAGTTTCGGACGAGATTCGCAAGAATCGCACTCAAGTGCGGAAAAGTCGCTAAAAAGCTCGGAACTCAACAAACCGATACCGAAACGAACTCGGATGACAAAAAGTGCAGAATTAATCATTCTCGAAATGACGAAACGGTCATGATAGAGTCGTCAAAACGGACTCCGGCTGAAAAAGAAATTTACCGAAAAATAGGAAATTGCGGATATTACATTCTACCCTCCTTAAAAGAAGTTTCGTCCCGAAACTTAAAACAAGTAGGGAGAAGCAATATCCCGCCAGGAAAACTCAACGAGATACGCAAGGAAATGCATAACTTACGCCCATCGGCGAAACGTTACAAGCAACGTAAAGGAATATACGGCGTGAAAACACGCTCCACGACGACCAACACAACGCCGCCGTTAGGGATATAATAAAACCAACAAGTGACAAGCGTCATCAACTGGATAATACAATCAAGTCAATTATCCGAACAAACACAAAACACAACGGACGAAATCAATACGATTGACCAACCCAACGGTACATCAATCAAAACGCGAGCCAATCGCTGAACAAATACGGAATTCCACCGCCCAAGGGTTGGAAGATCGAAAACGAGACTAATTTTCCGAACTTGAAAAGGTCAAACGATATATAGATCAATTTGGGACAATATCAGAACTCGCTCGAATGACAAAGGTGAGAAACAACACCAGGTCAGAAGCATCGACGAACACAGTCGAGTCGATACGATTGGACGAAACAGAAGAGAAAGAAAGAAAAATGCGGGTATTACATCATATCACCTTTAAAAGAGGTTTCGTCCCGAAACCTAAAGAACGAGCACGAAGTGCTGGAATAGCAACCTTCCCGACCATATCCTCTTGGTCCACATCCGATCTTCATGGCCATTAGTATCGTGGTCACGACTGCGTCCTCTGCCCATCGGCATACTAAGCGGATTCTCACTCAATACGATTGCACAACTTCGCAAAATATTATACTAAGGTACCAACTCAGCACGACATATCACATGAGGTAACCAATAACAATTCGAAAGGAAAATCCACGAGGTATCCTTTTAAAGGAAATCTTTTGAAAATCCTTGAATTTGTATATCTATTTAAAATAAACTTTAAAAGTACTTTTGGTACCTCGGGTTGTTTCATCAAAACTTGCAAACAACATACTTTAACCGTCTCATTTGAAATCATTTGAAGTCATCATGCCTCTACGTATCATCATCGCCGTTAACAACTAACAAGTTAACCATGCAAGATCATCAAATCATTCTTACATACTCTAATATTTCCAAATCCGAGTTTGAACTTTACATCGAGTGAGATTTTTCATCTTTCACTATATATTTTTGAAAATAAAAATCGTATTGGTTTTTGAAATAAAATATTTTTTTGGTGTGAAAGATTTTGAAAATCATTCACTCGAATTATTTGAAAATGCAACAATATGTTAAACTCATTTTCGAAAATTCTCCCAACACTTCACAAACATCAACGACGGTAAAATTTTACAAAATGTTCAAGGTACTTTAAAACAACTCTTTCAAATACCGTCGAGATTTTATTTGAGAATCCTAGGCCGGCTCGCAAATTTCAAACAATTTCCAATGTTCATACGAAGCCGCCGGCTAATCGCACTTGCACAAACTTATGAAAGTTTTAGAAAAGCATGTTCGAACACACTCGCAGCAGACATAATTTATCAATTCATCAAACACAATCAAATATCACCTAGCAATACGAAAAGTCTTAACACACATTCACGCACAACAGTTGTTATCACTAGACACCACGTAGAGAATACAACTACAGGTGATTGGCCGCAAAAGTTAGACCTAACGGCTATAATGCGATTCCATAGCCTCTGCCTGCATCGACTAACGCTCGCTACAACACATATTTAGCGTGCGCTACCCATGCTGCATTAGCGCGCGCTAGCCTTACACTTAGCGTGCGCTAACGGTTCTATTTTAGCAACATGATTGCGAACATATATACGACATTACTGGAATCGAAGGTCATAATTAAACAACAACAATATTCGAATCTCAAAGTCATCGATTCGCATAATTACAACACATCATGAGCAACCATCAAAAGGCAATTGTCATTCAAAACCGAAAAGTTAAAAGCAAGGATCACGTCTTGAGTATATTTTGTAGAACTCATTTGAGTTCAAAACTCGTGTTTTGAAAACTTATAGTACACGGTGGAAAAGAATTATCAATAATTCGAGTTTTCAGAACTTTCAGCCTTGTGGTCAACATACGAAAATCAACTTTTTCCTCCTCGAGGGCATTTTAAAAATTTTACGTGACTCCCGAAAGGATTCAAAACTTAAAATTCCAAGGTTTATACTCTTGCAAGAAAAATGATTTATACAAAGATACATTCAAAGAATATCATTCTACATTTTAGCGCAAGACGGAATCAACAAATATATGTCACTTACTCACGATGCACCTTCAAATATTAACTACATAAGACAAAATCACACAGCTCGTATAGCTCGTGGTACAACCTGTAGTAGGGAGACTTACATCCACAGATCGCACGAAGATGATGGCCGCACCCCGATACTAATCACGGCCGACATTCCCAACGACGCGTCGCGACACGACATCGATCGGACTCAATCGACAAGACAAGACCCAACAACACACGATGGACCCGACGGCTAGGTTTCGCAACCTAAGCTCCGATACCATAAATGTAACACCCCCATCAAACCGAATATTACACGCCGCAGACCCTCTCCGTGAGGATCCACCAGCTAGACATCAAAACAACACGTTACATTACATACCGACGAATCAAAATAACGGACCAATAGACCGATTTGGTCTTTCGTCACAGACTTACAAATCAAAATACATAAACTCATCCAGACTCATACCCACACAAGGGTAAAATACTTGCAACAACGAACAATAAGACAATGGAAAAGACAATACAATGGACTCCGACTAATCGAACCCAAAGCGGCCTTCGTGTGATTAGTATCATTCGTCTTTCATCATCCCTCGTGCCGATCCTGTGTCTTGCTCCCGAAAACCCGCATGTACACTGACACAATACAGATATCCACCCCCAATTACTCGGGGTTAGCAAAACTCCACTGTTTCGCTAGTGCAAGTATAAAGTGCAAATACAAGCCATACACAACACATTCCAAGAATATAACGAAAGACTTCCCGAGATATATTTAGTTAAAAATAGTTCAAGTCTTGAAAGCGTAAACGAAGCAAGTAAGCATTTTGAAAACATTTCCAAATCTCGGGAGTTTTGAAAACATCGAAATTGAAAAGTTCTTAATTCCTCGAAGCCATTTAGGTCACAACCCCAAGTTCATTTTTCAAAATACAAATCCGTTTAACAAAACACGGGTCCACGACCCAACCATTCTCGTCACAAAACACAGGTCCACGACCCGATCATCCACTTCAATTCACTTAAAAGGACACTTTACACATAACACATTAATCCTATGCCATTCTAGCCAAGCACCAAGACTCGATATATAATGTCTCGACCCCAAGCACAAAGCATTGTGATACTCCTGACAATATCACAATTAACGAAAACATCAACGTCATCCTCAAGATGAAAACCACAATCGGTAACCCGCGCCGTACCCTTAGTATCGACCCCGGACATCCCGTCGGACACTCCGGTGGGAAACCACTTCCGCGGCCGTACCCTTAGTATCGACCCCTAGACATCCCGTCGGACACTCCGGTGGAAGTTCATCCACACACGCACCCAAGTCCACTTCCGTGGCCGTACCCTTAGTATCGACCCCGGACATCCCGTCGGACACTCCGGTGGAAGGAACAACACACACACGTTCCAAAATCACGCTTGCAAACCACAAGCCTCGAAGGTCAATCACAGATATATAGTCGAGGTACCTTACTAGAATGGCAGTTCATCCAACATATACTCACGACCAAGTAATGATACGATTCACAAGGAAGCACAAGATTTCAACAAAGACCGAACGGCACAACTAATATCACACAAACTCACATATTCATCCATAAACACGTGACTCCAAGCACATAATTTGACAAAAGAATTACACTTTACATTTACCAACGACATAATCATACGCAATGACATCACAAGAAAGTAAGGTGATTCAATCTGACACTAGCACACATATTCAACTAAGCACATTAATTCCCGACACACACGGGTCACCTTTACAAAAACCATGATGATAAATATTCCGATTCTTTTGAAAAATAGTTATTAATATTTATTTAGCACATATCGACGATTAACAACCGTAATATCCACAAAACACGTAATGTATGGGTAAGATACTTGCCTCGATAATCGATACCGGACACTCCTACAATCACGGCTCAGTCGGGACACCTCGAACACCTACGATTCCCCGGCGAAGGAAAAGAATACACCCACGATCGAGAAGCTTGAAGAAAACGACGAACGGAAGGGTTTCGACTCGAGTTCTTCACAAGAATTCGACCCTAACTACATATAATCAATAAATCATCGATCATACGAGGAAGAATAATCGTAGAACGCCCGAAAACCCCTCTATGACATTTTACCGGACACCTTCAAGGCATCGATCAAGAACTCGACCAAATCGACGAATCGATACGATCCAACCATGGAATAATAAAGGAAATGATATAATATATCTAAATTATCATCAATCCATCAAAATCCTAAGTTAAATCGGATTAAACGGACGAAAACGAACAAAATACCCAAAATCCCCAAAATTGGATTTCTAGAAAATCTGACCTGATTCGGTAGATCGGAGGATGTTATAGGATGAATGATTGATGATATGAACTCCAAAATTTCATGGATTGATTGTCCAACAACATCTATCCATGATTAACCAATCTCCAGCCGCGGAAGAGAAGAAAACGAGTGAGAAAAATGGCCAAAAACCCGTCTGCAGGGCCATAAATAGGCTGCACAGTGTGCCGCGGCTCAGCGGGAGTGTGCCGCGGCACAGGCCCAAAAATGGCTCCCAGTGGTCGGCAGTGTGCCGCGGCTCGGCCGGAGTGTGCCGCGGCACCCGGTACAGTCGGTTTGGCCGAAAAATGCCACAGAGTGTGCCGCGGCCCTGCCAGCATGTGCCGCGGCCCACGGACTGCTCGGCCAGAAGCTGCCGAGCACTGCCGGCCGTGACTCGGCCAGAAGCTGCCGAGCACTACCGGCCGTGACTCGGCCAGTGCCGGCCTGGGCCCAGGTTGCCCGGCCATGACTCGGCCGGGGCCAACTCCGACGGCCCGAACGACCCCGAAACCCGAACCTGAATACGAATCGATGATACGGTTACGACGTACTCGCAAAGACGAATCTAAGAGCTAAGAGAACACACAATTCCGACCACCCGAAGGCTCGGAATTCAACAACGGAAGTAATTACCCAAAACTTTGAGAAATTACGAAAATGGCCCAAAACGTCCGAAAATCACGATACGCGATCGAAACACCAAATCAAAGCTCGCAACATGAATAATAACATTAAATGAACTTACGAGAAACTCGAAACGACAGTTTCGGACGAGATTCGCAAGAATCGCACTCAAGTGCGGAAAAGTCGCTAAAAAGCTCGGAACTTAACAAAACGATACCGAAACGAACTCGGATGACAAAAATTGCAGAATTAATCATTCTCGAAATGACGAAACGGTCATGATAGAGTCGTCAAAACGGACTCCGGCTGAAAAAGAAATTTATCGAAAAATAGGAAATTGCGGATATTACATTCTACCCTCCTTAAAAGAAGTTTCGTCCCGAAACTTAAAACAAGTAGGGAGAAGCAATATCCCGCCAGGAAAACTCAACGAGATACGCAAGGAAACGCATAACTTACGCCCATCGGCGAAACGTTACAAGCAACGCAAAGGAATATACGGCGTGAAAACACGCTCCACGACGACCAACACAACGCCGCCGTTAGGGATATAATAAAACCAACAAGTGACAAGCGTCATCAACTGGATAATACAATCAAGTCAATTATCCGAACAAACACAAAACACAACGGACGAAATCAATACGATTGACCAACCCAACGGTACATCAATCAAAACGCGAGCCAATCGCTGAACAAATATGGAATTCCACCGCCCAAGGGTTGGAAGATCGAAAACGAGACTAATTTTCCGAACTTGAAAAGGTCAAACGATATATAGATCAATTTGGGACAATATCAGAACTCGCTCGAATGACAAAGGTGAGAAACTGTAACACCCCCAAATCCTATTGGGTTATTACAGTGCCGTGGACCCCACGCCAGGAGATCCACCAGGCGAACATGACTAAAATACGTTAAATTAAACAACAAGGGAAAATCATAGTCCCTACCATGATATCCAACACAATATTCCGATGGGGAATTTCAACGACAAAAGTGGCCTACATGGCCAAAATGAAATCTACACAAAGATCCACGAACATCTGTTCGGGTAATACAACACGACAACAACTGACAAGACTGGAGTACACTCCAACTGACTGACCAACAATGAACAACTCGGACTAGTATCGCTCGAATGCCTCGTCGCTATCGTCATGCCCCTGTGCCTCAACTCTCTCCTCGCAAGCACCTAAAACATGAAAACATGTTCCGCCCCATACGGTCGATCATCTAGATAATGAACATCAAATACATGTATAACATGATATGCATCCAAAAGCAGAATGAAACGGTATAAAGATGATAATAATACGAGATGCTCACAAATCAAAGTAAGAACCGAGCATTCGTGAAATACTATGCCCACGGCATACTATTAATAATTGCTCGACAGTTAGAACATAAGTGCCCAACGGCGAATCATAATCACGAGAATACCACAAGGAATTACACGACATGAACCAAACCGAGCAGGATTAAATATGAATCACAATGCCCGGAGGCTCCAATGAAATTAACCAGACAATCACAAGGCCTAAAACCACTCAAATTAAATCACAAATATCACAATCACATGAAGCCAAAACTCAAAGCTGTTATTGATTAGGGCTGCCACGGCATGAAAGCCGTATCACAATTAGGGCGACCACGGCATGAAAGCCGTATCACAATTAGGGCGAAGCCACGGCATGAAAGCCGATCACAATTAGGGCCGAAGCCACGGCATGAAAGCCGTATCACAATTAGGGGCGGGCCACGGCATGAAAGCCGTATCACAATTAGGGACGAAGCCACGGCATGAAAGCCGTATCACAATTAGGGCGAAGCCACGCATGAAAGCCGATCACAATTAGGGGCCGGGCCACGCATGAAAGCCGTATCACAATTAGGGCGAAGCCACGACATGAAAGCCGTATCACAATTAGGGTCGGGCCACGGCATGAAAGCCGTATCAAAATTAGGGCCGAAGCCACGGCATGAAAGCCGTATCACAATTAGGGATGGTATGCTGTCTTGAGTCGGCCAGCACCATCCTCGACAGTCCCAACTCAACACCTCGATTGCCTTAGAACGGCTAACCGATGACAATGATGCAGCGGATGATTCCATGAATGCTTGAGCGCTTCGATTTCCTTATAATGGCTAATCGATATGAACGATATGATGAATGATTGAATAACTCGATTGCCTTAGGACGGTCAATCGATACAATGATATAGTGAATGATTGAACATTTCGATTTGCCTGCGAACGGCAATTCGATAACAATGATATGAAGGATGCCTCGGTACCTTTACTCGGTTACCGACGACGAAGGTGAGAAATGAATAAGCCAATGCCTTTAATCGGCGTGTACAGTTTTAATGACAATCCGAAAAGGAATAACAATAAATATTTGGCAAAATTGCCGAAAGGTATCGTATCGAACGATCTCTTAATATCAATGAATTCATGAAGAGACTAAGTCTCGGAATGATACAACACATTTATACACATATATGATGACATTAATCTCATTGGCTAGTACAAGTATAAAACTTGCCTCAAACCGAAGGCGAGAAGGTACTTCCACGATCAACGTCCTTAATGAAATTATCGGCCGCTCGAACAACCTTGAACAACATAAATCCAACAATTCTCTTAATACACGAATCAAGCATGATCACAACCAACTCAAAAGTCGATACAACAATACCCGAAACTCATTGGGGCATTAAAACAAACGCGTTGTAAACAATCTCCAATTGTTTACAACCAAAACTCAATTACATCCGAAACCAACTTCCAATGAATGATTCAAACCCACAAAACCTCATGAATACTATCAATAATCCAAAATGAATATCCGAAAACGTGATTATAACGACAATTAATCGAAAACCCCAATTTCAACTCGATATTCAAAGTGTTCTTGAATAATCCCTCAATAATCCAATGAATCCTTATATAAACTCATAATCATATACATGTCCCTTCATATAACATGATTATAACGTCCAAAACATCATATCTCAACATAGAATCGAAATTCAAGGTGTTGAAGGAATTACCTTTGAAGATTCAAGCACTTTAATCCGAAGAACACGCGTTAGGTCGATTATCCGGGCTTCACGATCAAAAGGAGATGAAGAAAATCAAATACTCAAATGAATTTTGAAGGAAAAACCCTCCCTCAAGCTTCCTCTCTCGGTTGAAGGTGAAGAAAAATGGAAGGAATGGTGAAATCTTTGAAAAAAATGAATTAAAGGAAGTTGATCGTCGCTGACACGGCCCGTGCCGATCGGCACGGTCGTGTCGCATACCGGCCGACAGTGGCCGACAGTGACTCGGCCGTGTCCGGCTTGACACGGTCGCGCGCGGAGGGCCTACCGACGATGACCCGCCGACAATGACTGGCATGACTCGGCCGTGCTGGCGACACGGTCGGGCGTGGCCGCGATTTATCTCAGCTTATCCGGAAGGGTTCGACTCGGCCGCGCTGCATTTACACGGTCGGGTCTCGAGATGCACAATTCGGCACTTTCCGGACGAGTACGGCACGGGCCGTGTCGGACGACACGGCCGAGTTCGATCGGCAGTGATCGGCCAATACTGAAAAATGAGCGGTTGAGCTAAAACGACCATAACTCTCTCGTCCGGGCTCCGATTGACTCACCGTTTGAACCATTGGAAAGCTAACTCGATGCTCTATAATATTGCAAAGATTTAGAATTTTTGCAATTACCAAAAATTAATGGTGATCTAACAAAGTCGAACCCATATGAGGAAAGTTGAAACAATGAACAATAACGATACACCACTCGAAGTTTTTCCGAACGGTGAACACGGTGAATGAACATGATTGATGAATGATCATAATCGAGTGAAAATACGCTGAGTGACAATTACAGACTGATAATTACTGAATGAAAATGAATGAATTACAACCGGGTATTACATACACCCCCCCTTAAAAGGAGTTTCATCCTCGAAACTCAGGGTAAACAACTCGGGATATGAACTATCCATCAAGATCTGAAAACATTAATGCACATCTAGTCCTCGGGACCAAATCAATCGCACGCCCATGTCCCCAAGACTTGACGTCTCGAATCTCAGTGAATGATTTCCCAAATTATCAAGAAATCTTGAGCACAACGCCGAAGGGATGAACTCCCAACAGTTGATTCAAATCTCAAGATTCTCAAATATGATCATAATAAAATAGATCAAGAATAAATGATCCACAGTCACGATACATTACTACGGATTGAGTTACACAGTCATCCAAAAACAAGGTTACATCTCAAATGTAGTCAACATCGTTATCCTTCCATGTCATCGATCTCCTCTATCTCAACGATTTAAGGTATATCCGCAGATGAACTCGCCGCTAAATATGATCTCGGAAGGTCACGAGAATGAAAGTGACTAAAATGAATGATGAATGATAAATGACTACAAATCCGACAAGGATTTGGAATGACTCACCAAGGTGAATTAATAACGTCATGAGTGATAGCTCTCTGAAGTGATTGGAACCGCCGTTCCTCGTGAATTGAATGATTAATCAATAATTATGAGTCCCAACATGATTGATATATATGATGAATGAATTAGATGAATGAGTGAACGACAATGAAATGAATGATTGTCCTACTACCGAGCAATAATTAACTTGTTCAAAATCGGGGATGAATGTCCTTACCTCGGGTTCTCGAAGCCTGATAGGACCCCTTGGATGAAGTACGGACTGGAGTAACAAAATCCCTCGAGGCTTGTGAGCCCTCTCGAGATCTAGCGGCACCAGAACTCCTGCAGTGTTTCTGAAGGTGTCCCGGGTTCCCACACAGAAAACAAACAATAGCTGGCACCGTACACCGAGTATTAACGTGCCTGCCAATCACGATTAAAGCAAACAATCGAACTCGCTGCCCGAGAGGAAGAAGCCTTCTCGGACGAAGGCGATCGAAAACGACCTCTTGGACGTCGGAGCCCGATGTCCTCTCGACGAATCGGCATCCTAGTCCTCTCACCCAAGGAATCAAGGATGTTTTCGAGTAAGCTCCTTGATCAAAAGCTCTGCTCAAGAGCCTTCCCGATGAACTCACTAAGTGAATTACAATTGTGGTTGAACAATCGCATCCTCAATCGCGGATTTAGCCTCTTGCTAAAATACTTGATCTTATCCGCTTGATGCGGATAATCGATGAAGCAAATCAAGTAGTCCTGAAACTTCTCAAGAATGACAATAACACCCTCGTCTCGACAGATTCGGGGTTCAAAACCTCTCGATAACTTGGCTTCCCGAAGTGGGGCCGGATAATACCTCTCTATCATGAGAGTCTTGAATTCGCCCCAAACACAATCTCGATCGGTGGGTTTCACAAAGCCACCAAGAATAAGCACCCTTACTCAAGTAGTAAGCCGCTACCGCCACTTTACTCTCCTCAGGACACCGAACCATGTCGAAGAGTTTATCAAAATGCTCAAGCCAATGAACAATATCACCGGTTCCGACGAACCTCAAAAGTAGGCGGCCTCGACGAGAGATATCGCCACAATCGATTCACTCTCCCGGTCATCCATTAAACGGCTCCTGGAATTCCATTGCGGTGGACCACGAACCATCGAGGTCTGCATGGTCTCCATCATCTGCGTCATCCGAGTCATCTGGGCCATCATGCCCTGCATAAATATGAATGGGTCAACCCGAGCACCTTCCGAGTGAGATGCCTCTCGGGCACGACTGACGGCGATCGATTATCTGGCGATGAATGAGTAGCCTCGCTATTTGATGAATTAATGATACCACTCGCATTCGCACGGGCATGCACACGAGATCCGGGTTTCGCCCGCACCGCGCCTCCTCCCCGCGTCCTCTGACGGCTCTATCCATACCGAAGCGGGAAAGCCACATGATGATTACGTGTCTCGCATGAAGATCACATTATGATTATATTCTTGAATGATAATGATGAACATACACGCTATACAACAATGAACGCATTAATTATGCAATAAAATGATCGTCGACATGACGCCGGGATATGATATGATCGCATGAAAGATCGAGTGAGGCAACATGATTATCGATGAAATTCTGAAATAATTACCTTGGACAAGTTTGCAAGGTTGAAAATTCGATCCACAAGGTCAACAATCGAACCGTGAGGTGGATGAATGATTAATGAATTAATCAATAATGAGATCAACTGAGTGATGAATGAATTAACTGAACGATGAGATTGACTGAGTGATGAATGAATTATGTGAGTGATGATATTAACTGAGTGATGAATGAATCAACTGACTGATGAATGAATTATCTGAGTGATGATATTGACTGAGTGAGGAATGAATTAACTGAGTGATAGATGAATTATCTGAGTGATGATATTGACTGAGTGATGAATGAATTATGTGAGTGATGATATTGACTGAGTGATGAATGAATTAACTGACTGATGAATGAATTATCTGAGTGATGATATTGACTGAGTGAGGAATGAATTAACTGAGTGATAGATGAATTATCTGAGTGATGATATTGGTGAGTGATGAATGAATTAACCGAGTGATGAATGAATTATCTGGGTGATGTTATTGGTGAGTGATGAATGAATTAAGCGAGTGATGAGATCAAAATGATGATTGAAAATTATTAACTGATAAATGAGTTGATCCTTAATGCTTACACAAGTCACACGTGCTCCAAAACAATTAATCATGAATCAATCATAGCACTAATATCACATATAGGTTTCAGCAAAGCATGAACGATTAATGACATGATGGATGTATGAACACAAAGAGAAACGAGTCCTTACACAGGTCATACGAAGCTTCGATGTCTCGCGATACTAGTCTTCACCGACGGCGACTCGATGAATGAATGACTCGTGCGGTCGCACTAATATTACGACTCACAAAACTGATCGACTAGATTGTCATAACTCGACAATCCCACTACTACCGCGTCGGTAGGACCACATAACTCACATCTCGGGTATTACACAACCCAAAGCTCGATACCATTTCGTAACACCCCAAATCCTATCAGGTTATTACGGTCCGTGGACCCCACGCCAGAGATCCACCAGCGAACATGACTAAAATACGTTAAATTAAACAACAAGGGAAAATCATAGTCCCTACCATGATATCCAACACAATATTCCGATGGGGAATTTCAACGACAAAAGTGGCCTACATGGCCAAAATGAAATACAATGAGATCCACGAACATCTGTTCGGGTAATACAACACGACAACAACTGACAAGACTGGAGTACACTCCAACTGACTGACCAACAATGAACAACTCGGACTAGTATCGCTCGAATGCCTCGTCGCCATCGTCATGCCCCTGTGCCTCAACTCTCTCCTCGCAAGCACCTAAAACATGAAAACATTTTCCGGCCGCACGGGGTCTTTCATCCAGATAATGAACATCAAATACATGTATAACATGATATGCATACAAATGCTGAATGAAACGGTATAAAGATGATAATAATACGAGATGCTCACAAATCAAAGTAAGAACCGAGCATTCGTGAAATACTATGCCCACGGCATACTATTAATACCTGTTCGACAGGTTAGAACATAAGTGCCCAACGGCGAATCATAATCACAGAATACCACAAGGAATTACACGACATGAACCAAACCGAGTGATTAAATATGAATGACAATGCCCGGAGGCTCCAATGAAATTAACCAGACAATCACAAGGCCTAAAACCACTCACCGAAGCGCCAAATATCACAATCACATGAAGCCGAAACATGACCGAAGTTATTGATTAGGGCGAAGCCACGGCATGAAAGCCGTATCACAATTAGGGCGAAGCCACGGCATGAAAGCCGTATCACAATTAGGGCGAAGCCATGGCATGAAAGCCGTATCACAATTAGGGGCCGAAGCCACGGCATGAAAGCCGTATCACAATTAGGGCCGACCGGCATGAAAGCCGTATCACAATTAGGGCGAAGCCACGGCATGAAAGCCGTATCACAATTAGGGCGAAGCCACGGCATGAAAGCCGTATCACAATTAGGGCGAAGCCACGGCATGAAAGCCGTATCACAATTAGGGCGAAGCCACGGCATGAAAGCCGTATCACAATTAGGGATGGTATCTTTGTCTTGAGTCGGCCGACCATCCTCGGCAGCCCCAACTCAACACCTCGATTGCCTTAGAACGGCTAACCGATGACAATGATGCAATGGATGATTCCATGAATGCTTGGCGCTTGATTTCCTTATAATGGCTAATCGATATGAACGATATGATGAATGATTGAATAACTCGATTGCCTTAGGACGGTCAATCGATACAATGATATAGTGAATGATTGAACATTTCGATTTGCCTGCGAACGGCAATTCGATAACAATGATATGAAGGATGCCTCGGTACCTTTACTCGGTTACCGACGACGAAGGTGAGAAATGAATAAGCCAATGCCTTTAATCGGCGTGTACAGTTTTAATGACAATCCGAAAAGGAATAACAATAAATATTTGGCAAAATTGCCGAAAGGTATCGTATCGAACGATCTCTTAATATCAATGAATTCATGAAGAGACTAAGTCTCGGAATGATACAACACATTTATACACATATATGATGACATTAATCTCATTGGCTAGTACAAGTATAAAACTTGCCTCAAACTGAAGGCGAGAAGGTACTTCCACGATCAACGTCCTTAATGAAATTATCGGCCGCTCGAACAACCTTGAACAACATAAATACCAACAATTCTCTTAATACACGAATCAAGCATGATCACAACCAACTCAAAAGTCGATACAACAATACCCGAAACTCATTGGGGCATTAAAACAACGCGTTGTAAACAATCTCCAATTGTTTACAACCAAAACTCAATTACATCCGAAACCAACTTCCAATGAATGATTCAAACCCACAAAACCTCATGAATACTATCAATAATCCAAAATGAATATCCGAAAACGTGATTATAACGACAATTAATCGAAAACCCCAATTTCAACTCGATATTCAAAGTGTTCTTGAATAATCCCTCAATAATCCAATGAATCCTTATATAAACTCATAATCATATACATGTCCCTTCATATAACATGATTATAACGTCCAAAACATCATATCTCAACATAGAATCGAAATTCAAGGTGTTGAAGGAATTACCTTTGAAGATTCAAGCACTTTAATCCGAAGAACACGCGTTAGGTCGATTATCCGGGCTTCACGATCAAAAGGAGATGAAGAAAATCAAATACTCAAATGATTTGTGAAGGAAAAACCCTCCCTCAAGCTTCCTCTCTCGGTTGAAGGTGAAGAAAAATGGAAGGAATGGTGAAATCTTTGAAAAAAATGAATTAAAGGAAGTTGGTGCTGCCGGACACGGGCCCGTGCCGATCGGCACGGTCGTGTCGCATACCTGGCCGACAGTGGCCGACAGTGACTTCGACCGTGTCCGGCTTGATACGGTCGCGGCGCGAGGGCCTACCGACAGATGACCCGCCGACGGCTTCGGCATGACTCGGCCGTGCGAGACGACACGGCCGGCGTGGCCGGGCACGATTCGCTTATCCGAAGGGTTCGACTGCCGTGCTGCACGACACGGTCGGGTCCTGAGACGTACACTTGGCACTTTCCGGACGAGTACGGCACGGCCGTGTCGGACGACACGGCCGAGTTCGATCGGCAGTGATCGGCCAATACTGAAAAATGAGCGGTTGAGCTAAAACGACCATAACTCTCTCGTCCGGGCTCCGATTGACTCACCGTTTGAACCATTGGAAAGCTAACTCGATGCTCTATAATATTGCAAAGATTTAGAATTTTTGGAATTACCAAAAATTAATGGTGATCTAACAAAGTCGAACCCATATGAGGAAAGTTGAAACAATGAACAATAACGATACACCACTCGAAGTTTTTCCGAACGGTGAACACGGTGAATGAACATGATTGATGAATGATCATAATCGAGTGAAAATACGCTGAGTGACAATTACAGACTGATAATTACTGAATGAAAATGAATGAATTACAACCGGGTATTACAGAAACAACACCAGGTCAGAAGCATCGACGAACACAGTCGAGTCGATACGATTGGACGAAACAGAAGAGAAAGAAAGAAAAATGCGGGTATTACATCATATCACCTTTAAAAGAGGTTTCGTCCCGAAACCTAAAGAACGAGCACGAAGTGCTGGAATAGCAACCTTCCCGACCATATCCTCTTGGTCCACATCCGATCTTCATGGCCATTAGTATCGTGGTCACGACTGCGTCCTCTGCCCATCGGCATACTAAGCAGATTCTCACTCAATACGATTGCACAACTTCGCAAAATATTATACTAAGGTACCAACTCAGCACGACATATCACATGAGGTAACCAATAACAATTCGAAAGGAAAATCCACGAGGTATCCTTTTAAAGGAAATCTTTTGAAAATCCTTGAATTTGTATATCTATTTAAAATAAACTTTAAAAGTACTTTTGGTACCTCAGGTTGTTTCATCAAAACTTGCAAACAACATACTTTAACCGTCTCATTTGAAATCATTTGAAGTCATCATGCCTCTACGTATCATCATCGCCGTTAACAACTAACAAGTTAACCATGCAAGATCATCAAATCATTCTTACATACTCTAATATTTCCAAATCCGAGTTTGAACTTTACATCGAGTGAGATTTTTCATCTTTCACTATATATTTTTGAAAATAAAAATCGTATTGGTTTTTGAAATAAAATATTTTTTTGGTGTGAAAGATTTTGAAAATCATTCACTCGAATTATTTGAAAATGCAACAATATGTTAAACTCATTTTCGAAAATTCTCCCAACACTTCACAAACATCAACGACGGTAAAATTTTACAAAATGTTCAAGGTACTTTAAAACAACTCTTTCAAATACCGTCGAGATTTTATTTGAGAATCTAGGCCGGCTCAAATTTCAAACAATTTCCAATGTTCATACGAAGCCGGCTAATCGCACATGCACAAACTTATTAAAGAATTACAAAAGAATGTTCGAACACACACGCACAACACAAAAAAGATCAAATCAACAAACACAAACAAATATCACCTAGCAATACGAAAAGTCTTAACACACATTCACGCTGTGATTGTTATCACTAGACACCACGTAGAGAATACAACTACAGGTGATTGGCCGCAAAAGTTAGACCTAACGGCTATAATGCGATTCCATAGCCTCTGCCCAGACTGACTAACGCTCGCTACAACACATATTTAGCGTGCGCTACCCATGCTGCATTAGCGCGCGCTAGCCTTACACTTAGCGTGCGCTAACGGTTCTATTTTAGCAACATGATTGCGAACATATATACGACATGACTGGAATCGAAGGTCATAATTAAACAACAACAATATTCGAATCTCAAAGTCATCGATTCGCATAATTACAACACATCATGAGCAACCATCAAAAGGCAATTGTCATTCAAAACCGAAAAGTTAAAAGCAAGGATCACGTCTTGAGTATATTTTGTAGAACTCATTTGAGTTCAAAACTCGTGTTTTGAAAACTTATAGTACACGGTGGAAAAGAATTATCAATAATTCGAGTTTTCAGAACTTTCAGCCTTGTGGTCAACATACGAAAATCAACTTTTTCCTCCCTTGGAGGGCATTTTAAAAATTTTACGTGACTCCCCGAAAGGATTCGAAAACTTAAAATTCCAAGGTTTATACTCTTGCAAGAAAAATGATTTATACAAAGATACATTCAGAATATCATTCTACATTTTAGCGCAAGACGGAATCAACAAATATATGTCACTTACTCACGATGCACCTTCAAATATTAACTACATAAGACAAAATCACACGAGGCTCGTATAGCTCGTGGTACAACCTGTAGTAGGAGACTTACATCCACGGTCGCACGAAGATGATGGCTGCACCACGATACTAATCACGGCCGACATTCCCAACGACGCGTCGCGACACGACATCGATCGGACTCAATCGACAAGACAAGACCCAACAACACACATTGGACCCGGCGGCTAGGTTTACGCAACCTAAGCTCCGATACCATAAATGTAACACCCCGCATCAAGCGGGAATATTACACGCCGCGAGACCCTCTCGTGAGGATCCACCGAGCTAGACATCAAAACAACACGTTACATTACATACCAGCGAATCAAAATAACGGACCAATAGACCGATTTGGTCTTTAAATCCGCAGACTTAAAAATCAAAAAAAATAAACTCATCCAGAATCATACCCACACAAGGCTAAAAATACTAGAAACAACCAACAATAAGACAGTGTAAAAGACAATACAATCGACTCCTACTAACTAAACCCAAAACTGGCCTTCGTGAGATTAGTATCATTCGTCTTTCAACATCCCTCGTGCCGATCCCGTGTCTTGCTCCCGAAAACTGCATGTGCACGGACACAATACAGATATCCACCCCCAGGTGCTCGGGGGTTAGCAAACTACACTGTTTCGCTAGTGCAAGTATAAAGTGCAAATACAAGCCATACACAACACATTCCAAGAATATAACGAAAGACTTCGAGATATATTTAGTTAAAAATAGTTCAAGTCTTGAAAGCGAAAGCGAAGCAAGTAAGCATTTTGAAAACATTTCCAAATCTCGGGAGTTTTGAAAACATCAGAAATTGAAAAGTTCTTAATTCCTCGAAAGCCATTTAGGGTCACAACCCCAAGTTCATTTTTCAAAATACAAATCCGTTTAACAAAACACGGGGTCCACGACCAAACCATTCTGGTCACAAAACACAGGTCCACGACCCGATCATCCACTTCAATTCACTTACAAGGACACATTACACATAACACATTAATCCTATGCCATTCTAGCCAAGCACCAAGACTCGATATATAATGTCTCTCGACCCCAAGCACAAAGCATTGTGATACTCCGGACAATATCACAATTAACGAAAACATCAACGTCATCCTCAAGATGAAAACCTGGCCCCAGTAACCCGCGGCCGTACCCCTTAGTATCGACCCCGGACATCCCGTCGGACACTCGGGTGGAAACCACTTCGCGGCCGTACCCCTTAGTATCGACCCCGGACATCCCGTCGGACACTCCGGTGGAAGTTCATCCACACACGCACCCAAGTCCACTTCCGTGGCCGTACCCCTTAGTATCGACCCCGGACATCGTCGGACACTCCGGGTGGAAGGAACAACACACACACGTTCCAAAATCACAGTTGCAAACCACAAGCCTCGAAGGTCAATCACAATATATATAGTCGAGGTACCTTACTAGAATGGCCAGTTCATCCAACATATACTCACGACCAAGTAATGATACGATTCACAAGGAAGCACAAGATTTCAACAGCACCGAACGGCACAACTAATATCACACAAACTCACATATTCATCCATAAACACGTGACTCCAAGCACATAATTTGACAAAAGAATTACACTTTACATTTACCAACGACATAATCATACGCAATGACATCACAAGAAAGTAAGGTGATTCAATACTCGACACTAGTACACATATTCAACTAAGCACATTAATTCCCGACACACACGGGTCACCTTTACAAAAACCATGATGATAAATATTCCGATTCTTTTGAAAAATAGTTATTAATATTTATTTAGCACATATCGACGATTAACAACCGTAATATCCACAAAACACGTAATGTATGGGCAAGATACTTGCCTCGATAATCGATACCGGACACTCCTACAATCACGGCTCAGTCGGGACACCTCGAACACCTACGATTCCCCGGCGAAGGAAAAGAATACACCCACGATCGAGAAGCTTGAATAAAGCAGCGAGCGGAAGGGTTCCGACTCGAGTTCTTCACAAGAATTCGACCCTAACAACATATAATCAATAAATCATCGATCATACGAGGAAGAATAATCGTAGAACGCCGAAAACCCCTCTATGATATTTCTAGGACACCTTCAAGGCATCGATCAAGAACTCGACCAAATCGGCGAATCGATACGATCCAACCATGGAATAATAAAGGAAATGATATAATATATCTAAATTATCATCAATCCATCAAAATCCTAAGTTAAATCGGATTAAACGGACGAAAACGAACAAAATACCCAAAATCCCCAAAATTGGATTTCTAGAAAATCTGACGATTCGGTAGATCGGAGGATGTTATAGGATGTATGATTGATGATATGAACTCCAAAATTTCATGGATTGATTGTCCAACAACATCTATCCATGATTAACCAAGCTCCGGCGCGGAAGGGAAGAAAGCGAGTGAGAAAAATGGCGAAAACCCGTCTGCGGGGCCATAAATAAGTGCCACGGTGTGCGCACGAGCCCAAAAATGGCTCCCGGTGGTGGCGGTGTGCCGGCTCGGCCGAGTGTGCCGCGGCACCAGTCTGATCGGTTTGGCGAAAAATGCCTGAGTGTGCCGCGGCCTGCCCGGCATGTCTGCGGCCAGGCTGCTCGGCGAAGGCTGCAGAAACCGCTGCCCGTGACTCGGCGGAAGGCTGCCGAGCACTACTGCCGTGTGACTCGGCGGTGCGGCCCAGGCCCGGGCCATGACTCGGCGGGGCCAACTCCGGCCGAACGACCCCGAAACCGAACACGAATACGAATCGATGATACTGATTCTGACGTACTCGCAAAGACGAATCTAAGAGCTAAGAGAACACACAATTCCGACCACCCGAAGGCTCGGAATTCAACAACGGAAGTAATTACCCAAAACTTTGGGAAATTACGAAAATGGCCCAAAACGTCCGAAAATCACGATACGCGATCGAAACACCAAATCAAAGCTCGCAACATGAATAATAACATTAAATGAACTTACGAGAAACTCGAAGCAGCAGTTTGACGAGATTCGCAAGAATCGCACTCAAGTGCGGAAAAGTCGCTAAAAAGCTCGGAACTCAACAAAACGATACCGAAACGAACTCGGATGACAAAAAGTGCAGAATTAATCATTCTCGAAATGACGAACGATCATGAGAGAGTCGTCAAAACGGACTCCGGCTGAAAAAGAAATTTACCGAAAAATAGGAAATTGCGGATATTACAATAAACACTCAAACTAACAATATAAGCTCAATATTGTTGTGTCAAGATTTAACACCTTCCGACCAGGCGACCGAGCCTTAACCCAGCAGACGAGCTACATCGACCGACCGAAGGTCTCAGGACCAGTCCCGGTGCCGAGAGATCGACATCAAAGACGATCGCCTCTCGGTACTCGACGACCGACCCTTGGCGATCGACAAGCGAACACCCATCTCTCGGTACTCGGCGACCGTCTAGCGGACGACCGTCTCTCGTCACCTGGCGAGCTACCCTTGGTGACCGATCATTGGCGACCTCCATCCACTGGCCGATGACGACCTCGGATGATCAGCTAGAGACGACCGCTCATGTCGATCACCACCGATGGCCATCCAGTCGGCGAAGGCCGAGCCTCAAGACTGGCACCACGTGCAAGGACCGAGACAAGATCCGCGAATCTCGGACCATTGACCACAGTCTGGCAGATTCTCTCCACCAGCCGACAAGCCGCCGAAAGCTTGTCAGTAGGGCCACATGTTGACTGGCTCCGGACACGTGATGGCTCCTTATTGGACCGCCCAGCTGTGCCAGCCTCTTCCTTGGACTTTAGCCCGACAGACAGCATCTTCCTTGGACTTTAGCCCGACAGCCCAGTAGATCGCCCCATTATAATATTGGCCGGCAGGCGGTCGGCAGATTATGATATTGGCCGGCAGGCGATCGGCAGATTATTCTAATGGCCGGCAGACGATCGGCCACTACAGGAGAGGACCCGACTGCCCCTATATATACGAAGCCCCCTGCATTTGTAAACTCTCTCTGGCATACTTACATTACACACGCAATACAGAAACAAAATACAGCACTTGGCAAATCTCCAACTCTTGGCAACAGCTTTCTTTCGGTCTTACTTCTCCCGGCCTTTCTCCTCGAGCAGATCACCGGCAGGGACGAAGAACACCGAGCTTCGCTCAAGAGCCGGATTAACAGAGTCTTTTACACTCATTGTATTTAGATTTCTCTCATTAATACTTGTATCCACGAATATTCGTATTAATAACATCTCGCGAGAGCATTCAAGCCCGGGCCTAACAAACCCGGCAAATCTTGTATTATTTATCTACTCTCGGAAGTGCTCCCGCAATTGTTGTTTGTTGTCCGTCTTCCAGCAGTATTAATCTTCGGATAAATATTTTGGGCAACAACAATTGGCGCTAGAGGAAGGGGGCCCTCCAACCCTCGATTTTTTACACCTACCGTCCCGAAGAACACTCACTGTTCTCGGGGCAGATACTTGAAGTGACACTCACTGCACTTCAAAGAAATCCTTCAGAAATCATGTCTTCCGCATCCGCGTCGAAGAAAGCTTGGCCGCCGGCGGACCTGTTCCGTCGGTCAGAGCCGCAGCCGATGGTGGAAGGTAGCCGCCGCGGTCAGAGACGCTCGACCCCGTCCCGGGAAGGCGGCCCGAGCCTCTCGCTCGATCAGTTCCGAACCAATGAACAGATCGAAGAGGCCATAGCCGTCCTTCAGGAGCGACGGAGTGCTCTCGACGCGCCTCCTGCCGTTGCCCCCTCGGCCTCCCGCCGGAAGTCCAAGCGGAAGCTCAAGGCGCTGCGGCGGCGATCGCTGAGGATCCGTCGCAAGAAGAGGCGCTCGCGGTGGGCACGTCTGTCTTCGATCGCTGGCGGTGACCCGACAGCAACCGGGCGATCCGGCCCGGCTACGAGGCAGCGGAGTTGGTGTCCGTCACCGGGAGCTCGGCTTACCCGGCTCCCACAAGGCGATCCGGCCGCTGGCTCCGCCGCCAAATTCCCGAGTCGGCGGCGGGAGTCGGAGGTCGGTACACGATCGCCTCGGCCCCGCTCCCAAAGCCGATCCATGGCGGCCGAGCCGCGGCGATC
The DNA here is from genome assembly GCA_033398695.1 of Orobanche coerulescens. Lineage (NCBI taxonomy): Eukaryota > Viridiplantae > Streptophyta > Magnoliopsida > Lamiales > Orobanchaceae > Orobanche > Orobanche coerulescens. Next base: position 172,063,455 of record CM065806.1, on the reverse strand, counting down.
GCCGCGATGCAACGTCAGATCGACGACATGAAGGCGCTCCTGCAATCCGGGACAGGCGCCACCAAGACGATCGCCGCGCCGAGCGAGCCGCTCGCGATCGACATCGAGCTCGCCCCGGTGCAGCACAAGATCGTCCCTCCTTAGACACCCGTGTACCAGGGGCGATCGGACCCCCAAATACACCTGAGCAGGTTCAACATCTACATGACCGGGTGTGGGGCATCGGACGCGACCCGTTGCCGAATGTTCCCTCTGACACTAGACGACCTCGCCCACCGGTGGTACACTTCATTGCCACCTCGGTCCATTGGCTCCTTTAACGAGCTGGCGCACGTCTTCACGGAACACTTCGCCACCAGGGTCGCCCGGTCAGAAGGTCGCCATCGCATGATGCAAATCAGGCAAGGGGAAGAAGAGTCCGACTCGGACTACATCGACCGGGTAGACGTGATCATCCTCAACGGCGAGCCCGTAAGCGATGAGATCGCCCTCTACGCGGTCCTAGGAGGTTTTCAGGGCTTCTCGCCTATGTTCAGGCATCTCACGAAGACCCTACCGACGACCTACGCAGCCTTCCGGGCTAGAGCCGCATATTTCCTGTCCAGGCAAAGGCTTCTTATCAGCCTAGGAGTAGATCGATCGGCGCACGTACGACGACCTCCAGTCTACCAGCGCGATCGCTACTACCCAGCAGAGCCGGAGGACTCGACCCCCGCCTACAGTCCAACATTCTAAATAAGGGACTGGCTCCCGCCGATCGCCGATATCAACCTATGAATAAAGCGATCGGCTGCCGAGCGACGATCGCCAGTCTTCCGGCCAGATCGCTACATCATCAGCAACCATGCGGACACGATCGCCATCTACAGTCCAGCATATAACATGACGGACTAAGGCCTAAGATCGCCTCCGCCGCATATCATAAAGCCATGGCCACAGCGATCGATGGGCAGGCTTCGGCCATCTGAGTCCCTTTCGCCGAGATCGCCCGCCCTTCGTTTAAATACGAGGCCGGCGTAGTCGAGGCTCTCCAACGTTAATCGGTGGACACATGCCACAACCCCGTCTCAACGTACACCGTCGAGGTCGGCCATCTCCATGGTGGCCGAGGTGGAAGCAGAGCTAACAAGCGCGGGCGTGGAGTTGATTCATCCGAGCCGCCCAGCGCAAGGACTCCTCTAGGCCGAGACCGCACGCCCTTCGTTTAAATACGAGGCGGCGCGGCTATGAGAGGACCCTCATAATAAAGTGAGTCACGAGACACTCATTGTCTTCGCGCACCAAAGACACGGTCATGGAGTCGGTCCATCGATCTCCGCGACTGTGCACGATTCCTCAAACAAGCGAAACCACCAAGTTTCCATGGGGGATCGGCCAATGTTGTTTTTGCAGGTACAAGACCGAAAGATAGCTAAGCCAATCGACCATGATAGCCCAAGTCCAAGTCCTAAGTCAGCTCAGGTCGCCCGTCCTCATCCAGACACGATCACCAGCAAGAACCACCTCGCCCCATGTCTTCAACATAGGAGCAAGCTGGGGGGCAATTGTTGTGTCAAGATTTAACACCTTCCAACCAGGCGACCGAGGGTCTCAGGACCAGTCCCGGTGCCGAGCGATCGACATCAAAGACGATCGCCTCTCGGTACTCGACGACCGACCCTTGGCGATCGACAAGCGAACACCCATCTCTCGGTACTCGGCGACCGTCTAGCGGACGACCGTCTCTCGGCACCTGGCGACCTACCCTTGGTGACCGATCATTGGCGACCTCCATCCACTGGCCGATGACGACCTCGGATGATCAGCTAGAGACGACCGCTCATGTCGATCACCACAGATGGCCATCCAGTCGGCGAAGGCCGAGCCTCAAGACTGGCACCACGTGCAAGGACCGAGACAAGATCCGCGAATCTCGGACCATTGACCACAGTCTGGCAGATTCTCTCCACCAGCCGACAAGCCGCCGAAAGCTTGTCAGTAGGGCCACATGTTGACTGGCTCCGGACACGTGATGGCTCCTTATTGGACCGCCAGTGTGCCGGCCTCTTCATTGGACTTTAGCCCGACAGACGGCATCTTCCTTGGACTTTAGCCCGGCATTGATAGATCGCCCCATTATAATATTGGCGGCGGGCGGTCGGCGAATTATGATATTGGCCGTGACGATCGCGAATTATTCTAATGGCCGGCAGACGATCGGCCACTACAGGAGAGGACCCGACTGCCCCTATATATACGAAGCCCCCTGCATTTGTAAACTCTCTCTGGCATACTTGCATTACACACGCAATACAGAAACAAAATACAGCACTTGGCAAATCTCCAACTCTTGGCAACAGCTTTCTTTCGGTCTTACTTCTCCCGGCCTTTCTCCTCGAGCAGATCACCGGCAGGGACGAAGAACACCGAGCTTCGCTCAAGAGCCGGATTAACAGAGTCTTTTACACTCATTGTATTTAGATTTCTCTCATTAATACTTGTATCCACGAATATTCGTATTAATAACATCTCGCGAGAGCATTCAAGCCCGGGCCTAACAAACCCGGCAAATCTTGTATTATTTATCTACTCTCGGAAGTGCTCCCGCAATTGTTGTTTGTTGTCCGTCTTCCAGCAGTATTAATCTTCGGATAAATATTTTGGGCAACAACAAATATCACAACAACAATAATATCAATATGAATATTTGATCAATGAGTCGTTTGCTCTTCGTTGTTGTGTGGATGAATTGTTGGAATCGTTAATGATTTTAATTTTATTTTTTTAAAATTAAATATCATAGGATCGATCTACGTTCCGAGTAGATGATCGTGGTATATTCACTTTCTCTAAACCGATTCCCGGTGAGTGAGAAATAGTGAATTAAAGTTTCACTTAATTGTGAATTAATAAGGGATAGAATCCCACATTGAATAATGAACCATCATTATTCTAGTATATAAGGAGTTACCTTTATGCATATAATAATTAATGGCACATGTGTATGGGCTTAAAGCCCACACGCGCGCACACGCGCGCGCCGCCGCCGCCCGCCCGCCTCGGCCTCGGCCTCGGCCGCGGACGCGGCAGCGAGCCGCGAGCCGCGAGCCGCGTGCCGTGGACCGTGGACCGTGGACCGTGGACCTTGGCCTTGGACCTTGGCCTTGGCCTTGACCTTGATCTTGGACTTGGATCTTGGATCTTGGCAATTGGTCTTTGGGCTGGTCTTTGGGCCTGTTCGTGGGCTTGGCCGTGAGCTAGCTTAAAGAATTTTTTGGACAAGCTCAACAACGTAGTTGGGCTCGTATGTGCACATAAGGATGTCCAGGTACATCCGTCCGATGGTTAAGGAGCTGAATACAGTCCAGGTGCGTCCTGACTGTTCAAATTCAGTCCAACCCGGAAGTAACCTCCCAAGTGTTATGGGGAGGAGTTAATGGCAGGTTTGAATTTCGTAACCCCTGCCATTTGTTTGAATTTCGTAACTCCTGACCATAATGCAGCATAAATGACTGCATTATGATAGCCATTAGTGGCTGTATTAACTCCCCTGCAGGTGAGATGGCCTATAAATAGGCATGCATCTCATATGCATCATAACATGCAATTTCGAACTGAGCATTAACATACAGTTTCTTATCATCCTCTGCATATCATAAGTCGGAGCTCTGTCCTCACCTCTTCCAGTTCGCCGGAGCTCGTAGGTCTTGTGGTGCTACTATCTACGAGACGTTGCCGTTTTATCTTTGGGGGCGATACGTCAGAACCGAGAGCACTACCGGGGCGTATTTCGTCTTGCGGATAGAGAATTCCTCGACTCGGCATCACTTTACGGTTTTATATTTTATTTTCTTGTATTTTTTTCAATTTTGTTTCGAGTTCTGTAATTTTCTTCTTCGCTGAGTCCTGTAGTTTCTGAGTTTCGAGTTGTAATTTATTTTTCCAGTTGTATTTTATTTTTCGCCCAGCAAGTTTGTAAAACAGATAGTTAATCCAACAAGCGCAAGACGAAATATTACTTGCTAAATCCTACAACTGGAGATGACGACCGTTGCTGCCACCGACTCCGCCACCACCGCTGCCTTTGCCTCCGCGACCGAAACTTCCAACGTGGCAAACACAATTGCCGCAACCTTGTCCAGCATGATGAGCTCGACTACCTCAGCAACAACTCCATGGGTGTTTTCGAACCCCTTTCTGACTACCGGTGGATCCACCTCGAGTGGCACCGTTGGTTCCACTTTTAGTGGTACCGTGGGATCCATGTTAGGATCTAGTGTTGGATCCTACGGGTTCAACACGAGTGGTTCCTTTTTTGGAACAACCTCGGGGCCTAGGATGATGCCTACCGCCGAGAAGCCACCAAAGTTTGGTGGTGCTGACTTTAAAAGGTGGCAACAAAAGATGGTGTTCTATTTAACAACATTGGGGTTTGCTAACTTCCTTAAGGAAGATGCGCCACCGGTGCCAAATGCTCAAGAGACTAGTTTTACAGTCCGAGCTGCTTATGACAACTGGCACAATGGAGACTATCTTTGTAAAAACTTTATTCTGAATTCTTTAGAAGATAGTTTGTACAATGTTTATTCTGTTGTAAACACATCAAAAGAGATGTGGGAGGCACTTGAAAAGAAGTACCGTAGTGATGATGCAGGTACAAAGAAATTTGTAGTCGCCAAATATTTGGACTACAAGATGGTTGACTCAAAACCAATCATGGAACAAGTGCAAGAGTTCCAACTCATCGTTCATGATGTCAATGCCGAAGGAATGGCCCTACCGGACGCTTTTACCGTTGCAACTGTGATAGAAAAGTTGCCCCCCAGTTGGAAAGACTTCAAGAGCTACCTTAAGCACAAGCGAAAGGAGATGACTCTTGAAGATTTGATTGTGAAATTGCGTATCGAGTCTGACGTATGCAAAAATGACCATAAACCAAAAGGCCTGATTGATGCTAAGGCCAATCTGTTGGAGCATGGCGGACCCTCCAATAAAAGGGCTCGTCTAAGTGTCCAAAACAAGAGCAAAGGGAAGCAACCAGTCAAGAAGTTTGATGGCGATTGCTTCAACTGTGGCAAACATGGGCATACGGCGAAAGACTGTCGAAAGCCAAAGGCCAACAAGAAGAAGAAACATGTTGCCAATTGTTGGGATTCGGTGCCTAAAACGAAGGCCCAGCGGAAGCGGTAAAACGAAAATTAATTCGATCCGAATCCCTACGAGGATCGATCGAGCTACATATATACGAATATCAAAACGAAAAGCAAGAGTCGTAAGAAACTAACCCTCGAAGTCCGTTGATTAAATGGTAACCTTCTCTTGAGCTATTCCCCAAGCTTTAGTTTGATCTCTACGAGTTCAATCCGCTCCAAGCTCTTGAACGATCCAACGCCGAAAGCACCGCGTCTCTACTTGCCACGCGCCGGAAAAACGAACGGAATGACAACACCTTGCTATCCTTCGAGGATACGGCTAGAGCTAGGTGATGAAGCTTGTTATAGATATTAATATCACTCTAAGTGTATGAATATCTATCTCTCTCAATATTTCCTCACAAAATATCTCCAAGAAGTTGTGAAGATGATGAATGAAGAAGATGAATAATGAAGATGATGAAGAAGACTTCTATCTCTCTCTCCTCTTCAACCTCACGTTGGAAATGGAATCAAGTAAGTGGGAGAGTTTGTCAAAGACATCATCTTATATTATTTCCACCCTCATGTTTACAACTCATGTAACATGAAGTCTTGTCCCACCAAGTCATTATCATCACTTAATAAATGGAAGAAAAGACAATGGGAAAGTGGGTGGAAGCATAATGGGCGGCTATCATGAAAAAGCGAATGAGTTCGGTTCGTTTCGGACTCGTGAGTCCAAACAGATAAACTCCGGTCTGTTAGATGTATTTGTGTCGATTAATTAATCCAATTAATTAAATATATCAAACACAAAATAACATAATTAATTTCTCCAAGAAATAATTATATTCATGAATTAAATTAATCACCCGAAGGATATATTTAATCCATTAAGCCGTAAATCAATTTATCCGATAAATCGATTTAAACATCCAATGTCCCAAATTTAGATATCCAATATCAATATTCATAATGAGAGAATTAGCTCAATTCATTCCGTCGTCAATCTAATGCGCGACTCGGTAGGTCCGTCTCGATCGGCAATGGGAGGAACCAAAGAGTAGTAGCACCACCTAGCCACTGGTGGCCTACACTGCACCCCGAGAACGAATGATTGGGATCATTCAAGAACCATTCTGTCGTGAATACCGGTATACGTATAAACCCTTCTTTCAAATGTCCCGATCAAGTTATAGGGTCACGGTCGATCAAACCTATACATACTTGACGCTATGCATGCGTTAATGCAAATCGAGATCATCGAGTATCGTGTATCTAATACAACTAGCTCCAATGCTTTGGCAAAGACTTATGATCTCATCGCGATAATCGCATAGGACATATAACCCGCTCACTAACGGGAGAAAGAATTCTATCTTGGTATTGATAGGACTGCTACTTGCCGTTAAGATGCACGTCGAGGTTGACCCCGCCTTAGGTTTACGGGGTCGAACTACTCTAATGAAAATCTTGACGTCACAAGCACATCCCTACTAAATCCTCAAGTCGAAGGTTCACGAATACCTATCACAACCTTTCGATTCCGTCATTGGTGTCCCGAGTGAAATCCATGTGACGAATCGAGGTGAGTCGGTTCGAGTACACTAATCCAATTAGCATACCTATAACGTGTGCTCCCACTAACCATTAGTGTTCGGGCACTCTCCATGTCAAAGAACACGTCATACAAGTCTTCACATAAACTTAACGCCCGGTCAAGTTTCATCGACTTGCGAGCGATTAAGTATTTGAGCTATAACCTTTCCGGTCACGACTCCTTATCCAATAAGGAGTGGAACGTTTTGCTCTCAAATACACGGACTAGTTTCTATATGTTTATTTACGAGTTAGGAATGCCAGTAACTACCAGTAAATAAAGAAACATTCATTTGCCTTATATAAATGGTTTACATAATTACAAGTACAATGCCCTCTCTCAACAACCTCTGAGTGGCATTCGAGGGCATACTCCTAACAATCTCCCACTTGCACTCAATGCCACACACTATGGTATCTAATACCCATGTTCTCTAGATGACGCTCCAAGCTAGTCTGAGAAAGTGGCTTGGTTAGTGGATCGGCGACGTTGTCGGCCGAGTCTACTCTGTGCGGTCTGATGTATCCCTTGCGAACAAATTCTCTTACGAGATGATACTTCCTCTCAATATGTTTGGTCTTTGTTGTGAAACCTCGGCTCCTTGGCTGCGCTTCTGACTCCGTCGTTGTCGATGCAGTAGACAGGCGGCTCGGCCACATGGTATCATTTGAAGTTCTCCCGAAACTTCTTAATCCGAACCCTTCCTTGGAAGCCTCCGAGGCCTTGATACTCGGCTGACAGTGGAATCGTGATCGCGCTTTGCTTGGCACTACGCCAAGATCTGCTCCTCCATTAAGAGTAAATATGTAGCGAAGTGGACATCGAGTCGTCCTTCGGTCCTTGGAAGTCCGAATCGGTGAATCCCACCACATCCAAATCTCCACCGCCATACATAAGAACCATATCTCTCGTTCTTCTCAAGTACTTGAGAACGTTCTTTCTGACAGTCGATGTTCCCTACAGGTTTGCACAGAAACCTACTCACCACGCTTACAGCATGCGCGATGTCAGGTCTTGTACACAACATAGCATACATAAGGCTACCCACGGCCGAAGCATATGGTATATTACTCATTTCCTTGCGTTGTTCCTCACTTTGAGGACACATCTTCAAGGTGAGTTTTATTCCATGTTGCATCGGTAGGAACCCTCTTTTAGAATCATCCATCTTAAATCGCTTTAAGATCTTATCTATATAGAGGGCTTGGGAAAGGCCTATTGTTCTCTTCGCTCTATCCCGGTTGAGCCAAATACCAAGAATATAGGTTGCTTCTCCCAAGTCTTTCATGGAGAAATTACTCGAAAGCCAAGCTTTCACGGCCCGAGCATTCCCATCATTTTTCCTATTAGTAGAATGTCATCTACATATAGTACTAAGAATGCGATCTTGCTCCCACTAACCTTCTTGTATACACAAGGTTCCTCTTCATTTTGCACGAAGTCAAACTCTTTGACCGCCTCGTCAAAACGAAGGTTCCAACTACGCGACGCTTGCTTGATCCATAAATGGAACGAAGCTTGCACACTTCTCGAATATCGACTTCAGACACAAAGCCTTTAGGCTGCTCCATATAGATTTCCTCCTTGAGGAATCCATTAAGGAAAGCGGTCTTTACGTCCATTTGCCATATCTCATAATCGTGGTAGGCAGCTATAGCAAGCATCATGCGAATAGACTTGATCATGGCTACGGGCGAGAAGGTATCGTGTGTCGATCCCTTCCTTCGGGTATAACCCTTTGCCACAAGCACGGCCTTATAGGCGTCAACCTTGCCATCACCATCGGTCTTTCTCTTGTAGATCCACTTGTTCCCAATAGGCACTATGCCCTTGGGGCGGTCTACTAGAGTCCGGACACTGATTGACATGCATCGAGTCTATCTCGGCTTCCATAGCTTCACGCCATTTCGCGAGTCTACATCCACCATCGCTTGGTCATAGGTTGTTGGGTCGGTCTCTTGGCTATCACTTGGAACCTCATGGAGACCCGGCTCCTCCAAGTGCACAAGCCCATACCTCTCGGGTAAATGAGACACCCTACTAGACCTACGAGGTGGTTGTACTTGTGTTTGAAAGTTCGGTTCAGTTTCTTGCACAGTGTCTCTCGAGGAGTTTCATTGTATTCTTCTAAAGAAATACTTCTACTGCTCCGCCTTCTGAATGAACTCATCTTCCGGGAAGTGTGCTTGTAAAGCAACAACGATCCTTCGATCTTCGGGCATGTAGAATAGATATCCCATCGTCCCAGACGGAATCCTATGAAACGTCCCTTCGCAGACCTAGCTTCCAACTTTTCCACCTTAGTCTTCTTGACATAGGCGGGACATCCCCAAATCCTAATGTGATTAAGACTTGGTTTCCTTCCTTCCCACATCTCATGTGGAGTTTTAGGAAACGGATTTGGAAGGACATCTGTTCAAGATATACGCGGCGATCAGTGCATACCCCCACGGGTAAATCGGCAAGTCGGTATAGCCCGGCATGGAACGGACCATGTTCAACAGGTCCGGTTCCTCCTTTACGACACACCATTTAAGCGAGGAGTACTGGAGGTGTTAGTTGTGAAACTATTCCATGTTCCTTAAGGAACTCGTCAAACTCCGTACTCATATACTCGCCACCTCGGTCGACCAAAGTGCTTTGATATGATTACCGGTTTGTTTCTCGACGGGGCCTTGAATTCTGGAATTTCTCAAAGGCCTCGGATTTATGTTTCATTAAGTATACATAACCATACCTAGTATGATCATCGTAAACGTAATGAAATATTTATATCCGTCATGTCGCTTCTAAAGCACCACATACGTCGGTATGGATTAATCCCGATTTATTAGCGGCTCTTTCAAAAGTCCTGTGAAGGGGACTTAGTCATTTTGCCTTTAAGGCAAGATTCACAAGTAGGAAAGGGATCCGATCCCAATGGACCCATAAGTCCATCTTTTTCCATCTTGTAAACCTTGGTCGACCAATATGACCAAGTCTAAGATGCCATTTCAAAACTTGATTGGTTTCATCCCTACCACGTTTTCTAGTCATAGTATTCACAACTACTTTGTTGCCGAGATTTAGATGATACAATCCATTCAACAATGTAGCGGTACCCACTAGTTTATTTCTAAAATAAATTTTGCAGAACCATCACCAATGAAAAATGAAAAGCCTTTTCGGTCCATGACCGGAATGGATACAATGTTTTTGTGCCCCTTGGGCAAAACAAGTACATCTTCTAAAGTCAAAACAAAGCCGGATTCGAACCCAAAAGAAGTGATCCTATGTGGTCGCCTCGACACTATGCCCGCTTCCGACCGTGATCATAACTTTTCCGGCTCCAAGCTTCCTACTTTGTTCCAGATCCCGATTCACGGTACAAATATGAGAACTAGCACCGTAATCCGGATCCAGAAGTAGAAAATACAAGAGCGAACAATTTGTTTCCAAAACTAAAAGTTACATGCACGAAGTGCCATGAAGAATCGGACAGTCTCTAGCCCAGTGGCCCACTCACCGCACTTGAGACAAGCATCCTTCTTCTTCTTGTTCTTTGGAACCATCGGGGCCCCGCCCTTTCCCTTAAGGTCCTTAGCTTGTGGTCCAGTCCGCTTCTTAGTCTTTTTCTTCTTATTCTTAGACTTAGAAGTCCAAGAAATCACAAGTGCGAGACTCCTTCATCCGCGGTCTTCATCGAGGCGAGCGGTCACCGCTTGTTCATTAGCCCGTAAATTACATGCAATCTCATTGCGGTTGAAGTTCATAACAAAGCGTGAGAAGGAATCGAGGAGAAGGTAGGATAAGGTCGGTTTGGAGAGAAGTATCCATTTTAAAATCAAGAGCCTCCAATCTCTCGATCATGGATATCATTTTGAGGACGTGTTCCCCAACTTTCTCACCTTCCTTCATCCTTGCACCGAACAGCTTGCTTGGATATCTCATATCTAGCGATTCTGCTGTGCTCACCATAAAGCTCGGTTAAGTGAGATAGAATCGCCTAGCGAAGTCATTTTCTCATGAGCTCTCTGAAGCTCATTAGACATGGAAGCCATCATATAAGCACGAACTTTCACGTCATCCTTAACCCACTTTTCGTGGTTTTCAATCTCTTCCCGATTGGCTCGAGTCCGCATAGGAGGCGCCGGAATGTCCGTCTCCAAGACGTATCCCAGTGCCTCTATCACGAGGACAATCATCGGATGCGGAGCCAATCCACAAAGTTAGGTCCCATTAAGGTGTTCTTTTCGAGTAGAATTGCGAGTGGATTCATTGTCATATTGAGATTTATGCATTAAGTATAACATTAATTAGTGACTCATTCAATTATGTTCGAGTATAGAATTTAAGGTCTTTTCTATTCTTGTTACCCAGCTCCCACTATTTTTATCGGAATAACACACTCCCATGTGAAATCCGGAAGTATCGTCGCTCTACTTCATAGTGGTGATCGAGTTCTTTATAAATCTTAATAGAGGGCAACCGAACAGGTTTCTAGTCTATTAATTTTCATAAAGTGGTGTCCAACACCAACCCATCTAATGGATGATTCGATCTTCTTTTTCCCCTTGTTCACTCCCCTCAACCTATACGGTTTCTATAGTTCGTGAACAAGTTAAGTTTATACCATCGACGCAAATCAGTTTCACAATTGAATCTTATCCGGCAACCTATCAGGTTTCTAGGGATAAAATTTGCTCCAACCGAAGGCATCCAATGTGCTCCCGGTAATTTATCCGTCCTCCCCGAACGACTACCCCGATAACTCGGAAGCATAGCACATCCGGTTTGGATTTCAATTTCCCGAAAACTCGATGGAGGGAAGGAAAACCTTGAAACCTTATAAACTTAATTATTTATAGTGGGAGAATTTTCGCGATTAACGTTACACTTTGCACATTAATCATATTAGCGCATTTGTGGTATTCATACAATATGAAAATACCATTCACAACCTAGTTGCTACCAACATGTGGTTCATGGACCGTTCCTAGAAAACAAAAACTCCGTAATCTAATTACAAGTCTTCGTCTTGAATCTTCGTCTTCTCGAAATGGATCTTCCTCCGGTGTTCGTCATTACATATAAATTTTACATCGAAAATTGCATCCTAGATACAAACATTTCTAGTAAAATAAATAGGCTCAAAACGGCCTTTACAACCCAATCGAATAAAACGAATGATTCAAATCTAAGTCCACGAACCACATCCCCATTCAAAAAGCATTCATCCAATAAATACTATATAAATGGAAAGCATAGAGATACATTGATCCAATCAACAATACGAACCGATCCAATCGATTCACACAATCGGTAATTTGATAACGTTCAAAATAATTCGGTCGACTATAAATATTCGAATTAATCAAATTTCCCTTATAAAATGAAATACCATAAATCATTTTAATCATATTAAATCCAATTTAATGTGCGGGAGATTAATTTTTAAGAATACACGGAAAAATCGAGCCGGGGTGAAAACGGTCGGCATGGCCGAGTCACCCTCGGCGGCCTACCGGCGATCACGCTGGCTTGGCGAGTCACTCTCGGAAGATGCCGGCCGGGACACGACCGAGTCACCAGACACGGTCGGGTCGCTGGCGATGACTTGGTAGGCTGCCGGGACACGACCGTGTCACCCAGACACGGTCGAGTCATTTCGGCCGGACACGCCGTGTCTCGACACGGTCGGGTCTCGTGCGATGCTTTGGCTACCTTTGCCGGACACGACCGTGTCACCCAGGACACGGTCGAGTCATTCTCGGCCAAAATACCCTTTTTGTCCAAAAAGTCCTCCGACGACGATTCGGGGCTAGATTTTCGACCGGATATCCAATATCAATATTTTCCGACTTTCATATCTTCAATATAAATCATATTTCCCATAAATTTAAGATTTATATTTAGACATAAACTTACGAAAAATACAATTATTACGAACGAAAAACAAATACCACGATTATGACTAAAATGATTCCAAATCATTCACCATCTAATCGAGCATTCCAAATGCCAATATCGTATATACGATCGCAAGACCTACTCTCTGATACCACTGTTGTGATTCGGTGCCTAAAACGAAGGCCCAGCGGAAGCGGTAAAACGAAAATTAATTCGATCCGAATCCCTACGAGGATCGATCGAGCTACATATATACGAATATCAAAACGAAAAGCAAGAGTCGTAAGAAACTAACCCTCGAAGTCCGTTGATTAAATGGTAACCTTCTCTTGAGCTATTCCCCAAGCTTTAGTTTGATCTCTACGAGTTCAATCCGCTCCAAGCCCTTGAACGATCCAACGCCGAAAGCACCGCGTCTCTACTTGCCACGCGCCGGAAAAACGAACGGAATGACAACACCTTGCTATCCTTCGAGGATACGGCTAGAGCTAGGTGATGAAGCTTGTTATAGATATTAATATCACTCTAAGTGTATGAATATCTATCTCTCTCAATACTTCCTCACAAAATATCTCCAAGAAGTTGTGAAGATGATGAATGAAGAAGATGAATAATGAAGATGATGAAGAAGACTTCTATCTCTCTCTCCTCTTCAACCTCACGTTGGAAATGGAATCAAGTAAGTGGGAGAGTTTGTCAAAGACATCATCTTATATTATTTCCACCCTCATGTTTACAACTCATGTAACATGAAGTCTTGTCCCACCAAGTCATTATCATCACTTAATAAATGGAAGAAAAGACAATGGGAAAGTGGGTGGAAGCATAATGAGGCGGCTATCATGAAAAACGAATGAGTTCGGTTCGTTTCGGACTCCCGTGAGTCCAAACAGATAAACTCCGATTCTGTAGATGTATTTGTGTCGATTAATTAATCCAATTAATTAAATATATCAAACACAAAATAACATAATTAATTTCTCCAAGAAATAATTATATTCATGAATTAAATTAATCACCCAGTGATATATTTAATCCATTAAGCCGTAAATCAATTTATCCGATAAATCGATTTAAACATCCAATGTCCCAAATTTAGATATCCAATATCCAATATTCATAATGAGAGAATTAGCTCAATTCATTCCGTCGTCAATCCTAATGCGAGACTCGGTATGTCCGTCTCGATCGAGAATGGGAGGAACCAAAGAGTAGTAGCACCACCTAGCCGGCTGGTGGCTACTGCATACCGGCGAGAACGAATGATTGGGATCATTCAAGAACCATTCATCGTGAATACCGGTATACGTATAAACCCTTCTTTCAAATGTCCCGATCAAGTTATAGGGTCACGGTCGGTCAAACCCTATCTGCTTGACGCTATGCATGCGTTAATGCAAATCGAGATCATCGAGCATCGTGTATCTAATACAACTAGCTCCAATGCTTTGGCCAAAGACTTATGATCTCATCGCCAATAACCGCATAGGACATATAACCCGCTCACTAACGGGAGAAAGAATTCTATCTTGGTATTCGATAGGACTGCTACTTGCCGTTAAGATGCACGTCGAGGTTGACCCCGCCTTCCGGTTTACGTGGTCGAACTACTCTAATGAAAATCTTGACGTCACAAGCACATCCCTACTAAATCCTCAAGTCGAAGGTTCACGAATACCTATCACAACCTTTCGATTCCGTCATTGGTATCTGGAGTGAAATCCATGTGACGAATCGAGGGTGAGTCGGTTCGAGTACACTAATCCAATTAGCATACCTATAACGTGTGCTCCCACTAACCATTAGTGTTCGACAGGCACTCTCCATGTCAAAGAACACGTCATACAAGTCTTCACATAAACTTAACGCCTACCAAGTTCCATCGACTTGCGAACGATTAAGTATTTGAGCTATAACCTTTCCAGTGCCGACTCCATTATCCAATAAGGAGTGGAACGTTTTGCTCTCAAATACACGGACTAGTTTCTATATGTTTATTTACGAGTTAGGAATGCCAGTAACTACCAGTAAATAAAGAAACATTCATTTGCCTTATATAAATGGTTTACATAATTACAAGTACAATGCCCTCTCTCAACAACCTCTGAGTGGCATTCGAGGGCATACTCCTAACACCAATATCGCCGAGACTAACGGCGAATGGAAAGAGGATGACCTTGCTGCTGTGGTCACCGAAGAAGTCAACCATGTTGAGAACCAAGGTGGTTGGTACGTCGACACCGGTGCGACCGCCCACGTTGGTGCCGATAGGAGCCAGTTTAAGAACTATCAAGCTGTTGAGGGGAGGAAGCTCAACATGGGAAATCCAGCTTCATCTGAAATTATCGGAGTTGGAGAAGTGGACCTCAAACTTACGTCCGGACAGACACTCACCTTGAAGAATGTGCTTCATGTTCCGGATATGAGGAAGAATCTGATCTCAGGCTCTATACTAGTGAAAAAGGGGTTTAAACTAGTGTTTGAGTCGGATAGAATTATCATAAAAAAGTTTGATAGGTTTCTTGGTAAGGGTTACCTCACGGAGGGACTCTTTAAACTTAATGCTTTGGCTAAACGCCATGTAATCAAGTCCAGTAATGCTAATGAAAATGCTACTGCTTCCTCTTACTTGACTGAGTGTTCTGATTTATGGCATTGTAGATTAGGTCATGTGAATCTAAATGCTATAAAAAGATTAGTAAACTTAGATTTACTAAAATTAAATGAAGTCAATACTCAAAACAAATGTGAAATTTGTGTTGAAGCAAAAATGGCGAAACTTCCGTTTCATTCGGTAAAACGAAACACACAACCCCTTGAATTAATTCACACAGATGTGTGTGATTTAAAGTTTGTGCAAACTAGAGGTGGTAAGAAGTACTTTATCACTTTTATAGATGATTGCACAAGATATTGTTATCTTTATCTTTTGAGAAGTAAAGATGAGGCTATTGAAGCTTTTAAGAACTTCAAGAATGAAGCCGAGAATCAATTAGGTTGTCGTATTAAGATGGTTCGAAGCGATAGAGGTGGCGAATATGTAGCCCCGTTTGAGGAATTATGCAACGAAAGTGGTATAATTCATCAAACAACAGCTCCATATGCACCACAATCTAATGGCGTTGCTGAACGTAAGAATCGAACCCTTAAAGATATGATGAATGCCTTATTGATTAGTTCAGGGTTGCCCAAGAACATGTGGGGAAGGCATCTGACCCAACTACATATTGAACAAGATTCCACGCAAAGGTAAGGATATTACCCCTTATGAGTTGTGGAAAGGTAGAAAACCTTCATACAAATATCTCAAAGTGTGGGGGTGTTTGGCTAAGGTTGAAGTACCTCTACCTAAACAAGTTAAAATCGGACCTAAGACGGTCGATTGTATCTTTATTGGATATGCACTAAACAGTAGTGCCTATCGGTTCGTTATCCACAAGTCAGAAGTTCCTGAAATGACTGTGGGAACAACAATTGAATCAAGGAATGTTGTATTCTTTGAAAACATATATCCTTGTAAGGATAATGATAAAATTGAGAACAATTCTAGCAATAGATTTGAAGATGAAGGAACAAGTTTAAAATTTGTGGATGTAAATCCAAAGTCACGTAAGCGATCGAGATCTAATCTGGAAGATGTAGAACCGAGACGTGGTAGTAGAGTTAGGACACCAAAGACATTTGGTCCTGACTACATAGCATTCATGTTGGATGAAGAACCAACGTCGATTAAAGTAGCTTATGCCAGACCAGACGGGTTGCTCTGGAAAGAAGCTGTTCAGAGTGAAATTGACTCAATTTTACAAAACCAAACTTGGGTTTTGGTTGATTTACCTGAAGGTTGTAAGCTCTTAGGATGCAAATGGATCCTTAAAAGAAAGTACAAGGCTGATGGGTCAATTAACAAGTATAAAGCTCGTTTAGTAGTCAAAGGTTTCAAACAGAAGGAAGGGTACGATTTTTTCGATACCTATTCACCTGTAACGAGAATTACATCTATTCGAGTGCTTCTCGCGATTGCTGCTTTGCACAATCTTGAGATTCATCAAATGGATGTTAAGACTGCATTTCTGAATGGTGATCTGGATGAAGAGATCTATATGGAACAACCTGAAGGGTTTGTTGTACCTGGACAAGAGAAAAAGGTATGCAAACTGGTTAAGTCCCTATATGGATTGAAACAAGCTCCACTACAGTGGCACTTGAAATTTGATAATGTAATGTTATCAAATGGTTTTAAAATAAACGAGTGTGATAAATGTGTTTATATTAAGAACACTAATAACGGTTATGTTATTGTGTGTCTTTATATAGATGACATGTTAATCATGGGTAACAATATACAAGTGATTAACGATACTAAGAACATGTTAAAAAGAAATTTTGACATGAAAGACATGGGGCTAGCCGATGTGATTCTTGGAATGAAAATTTTGAGAAAATCAGATGGAATCATCTTGACACAATCTCACTATGCCGAGAAAGTTCTCAAAAAGTTTAATGCTTTTGATAGCTTGCCGGCTAAGACCCCAATAGATTTAAATGATCACTTGAGCAAAAATCGAGGGGACCCCGTTGCACAAGAAGAATATGCACGAGTCATCGGGTGTTTAATGTATCTTACAAATTGCACTCGACCCGATTTAGCTTGCGCTGTGAACAAATTAAGTCGCTACACGAGCAATCCAAGCAAAGAGCATTGGAAAGCTCTCGTTAGAGTTTTGAGGTACTTAAAGCATACTCAAAACCTTGGGCTACACTATTCGAGATACCCCCCGGTACTTGAAGGGTACTGTGATGCGAATTGGATATCCGATACGAAAAGTTCATTTTCTACAAGTGGTTACGTGTTTACCATTGGGGGTGGAACTGTCTCGTGGAAGTCCGCGAAACAAATGTGTATAGCCCGATCCAC
Organism: Orobanche coerulescens; assembly: GCA_033398695.1. Lineage (NCBI taxonomy): Eukaryota > Viridiplantae > Streptophyta > Magnoliopsida > Lamiales > Orobanchaceae > Orobanche > Orobanche coerulescens. Next base: position 172,045,937 of record CM065806.1, on the reverse strand, counting down.
CATGGAATCGGAATTCATAGCTTTGGACAAAGCTGGTGAAGAAGCCGAATGGCTCAGAAACTTTCTAGAAGATATTCCATGTTGGTCCAAGCCGATTACTGCAGTGATGATTCACTGTGATAGCCAAGCTGCTATTGGTAGGGCGAGAAGTAACGTGTATAATGGAAAGTCTCGACATATTCGTCGACGCCATAATACCGTGAGACATTTGATCAAAAATGGGGTTATCTCTATTGACTATGTGAGGTCAATGGATAATCTAGCGGATCCGCTAACCAAAGGGTTAAACCGTGATCAAATGAATAAATTGCTAGAGGGAATGGGTTTAAAATCCACAAATGGAGAATTATCATAGTGGTAACCCAACCAAGATGACTGGAGATCCCAAGAACTTGGTTCAATGGGAGAACTAAACTATGAGAGTTCGTGTGAAACACTCATCTAAGTTTATTCCCTATAGAGCAATTGAGTGTTGAAAGCTTGCCTAGTGGTGAGGTTAAGTCTATGACTTTTAATGATTCCTAAAGACCTAGAGAAGGTTGAGTATGGCAAGATGCTCGGTAAAGAATCACCTATATAAGTGAGAAGTGGGGGCCGCTTCATGAAATACACTTATGAATCCAAAGGGGTGTCCAAGGCCCGCAAAGGACACAAAACGTGAGAACGGATGAGGTTGAGGTGTTCAAGTGTTAGCACCATTGTCTCGGTGCACGCCGTGGGGGAATAGTTCAAAGCATCAAGCCACTAATCCGCCTGTGTACCCGATGATGTTAACTATGGAAGGTTCAAAGTCATGAACTACCTATCCTTATACTTTAACGCCTCTTGAGGACTGAGCTTGAGTCTGCATATTGCATTTGGGCTATTTTCACTCATGTGGGGGATTGTTGGAATCGTTAATGATTTTAATTTTATTTTTTTAAAATTAAATATCATAGAATCGATCTACGTTCCGAGTAGATGATCATGGTATATTCACTTTCTCTAAACCGATTCCCGGTGAGTGAGAAATAGTGAATTAAAGTTTCACTTAATTGTGAATTAATAAGGGATAGAATCCCACATTGAATAATGAACCATCATTATTCTAGTATATAAGGAGTTACCATTATGCATATAATAATTAATGGCACATGTGTATGGGCTTAAAGCCCACACGCGCGCACACGCGCGCGCCGCCGCCGCCCGCCCGCCTTGCCTCGGCCTCGGCCGCGGCCGCGGCCGCGAGCCGCGAGCCGCGAGCCGCGTGCCGCGTGCCGTGGACCTTGGCCTTGACCTTGACCTTGGTCTTGGACTTGGATCTTGGATCTTGGATCTTGGCAATTGGTCTTTGGGCTGGTCTTTGGGCCTGTTCGTGGGCTTGGCCTTGAGCTAGCTTAAAGAATTTTTTGGACAAGCTCAACAACGTAGTTGGGCTCGTATGTGCACATAAGGATGTCCAGGTACATCCGTCCGATGGTTAAGGAGCTGAATACAGTCCAGGTGCGTCCTGACTGTTCAAATTCAGTCCAACCCGGAAGTAACCTCCCAGGTGTTATGGGGAGGAGTTAATGGCAGGTTTGAATTTCGTAACCCCTGCCATTTGTTTGAATTTCGTAACTCCTGACCATAATGCAGCATAAATGACTGCATTATGATAGCCATTAGTGGCTGTATTAACTCCCCTGCAGGTGAGATGGCCTATAAATAGGCATGCATCTCATATGCATCATAACATGCAATTTCGAACTGAGCATTAACATACAGTTTCTTATCATCCTCTGCATATCATAAGTCGGAGCTCTGTCCTCACCTCTTCCAGTTCGCCGGAGCTCGTAGGTCTTGTGGTGCTACTATCTACGAGATGTTGCCGTTTTATCTTTGGGGGCGATACGTCAGAACCGAGAGCACTACCGGGGCGTATTTCGTCTTGCGGATAGAGAATTCCTCGACTCGGCATCACTTTACAGTTTTATATTTTATTTTCTTGTATTTTTTCAATTTTGTTTCGAGTTCTGTAATTTTCTTCTTCGCTGAGTCCTGTAGTTTCTGAGTTTCGAGTTGTAATTTATTTTTCCAGTTGTATTTTATTTTTCGCCCAGCAAGTTTGTAAAACAGATAGTTAATCCAACATGAATACCAAAGATGTGGTATTTATAGGCATTGGAGCCTTAATATCCGTTAGCACCCTGAAACTCCATTACGTACACTATCTTCTTCACATTACGTACGCTATAGATATTACGTACGTTTACTTCCATCTTTTACGTACGTTAGCTTAGTCCAGTTTCAGTCCAGTAACATTCGTTTCTTTCCTTACAGACGTTATAAACAATCTATTACGTACGTTAAGTATACGTCATTGCTGATGTCATATATTCGTTGCCGCCTTTTTTACTTTGACTCCTCCAACGTTCTTCTGGTTTGAACTTGCAAACATCACATTACGTACGTTAAACAACTCCCTTTACGTACGTTAATCTGCACTTGTTACGTACGCTATAATCTTCTTATTACGTACGTTAATCTTGTATTTCCAGTTTTTTGCACTTCGCTTCCTTCGATGCTTTGCTTCGCCTCTTTGTTGTTTTGTTTTGTGTATCAACTTAAATCATCAAAACATTATTATAGCATGTATGGAACAAAATGTTCCAACAATCTCCCCCTTTTTGATGATTACAAAACAACACTTTGTCAATGGGATTTACCTGTTGTTGTGTCAAGAATTAACACCTTCCGACCGGCGATCGACTAGGAGGACGGGCGACCGACTTGCTGCCGAGCGGCCAAGTCAGTTCTGCCGATCAGCGACCTGGTGACCGAGCCTTAGCCCAGCGGGCGAGTTACATCGACCGACCGAATGTCCCAGGACCAGTCCCGGTGCCGAGCGATCAACTTCAATAACGATCGCCTCTCGGTACTCGGCGACCGACTCCTGGCGATCTGCAACTGGAGGTGATCATCTCTCGGCACTTGCCGACCTACCCTTGGTGATCGACCATTGGCGACCTCCATCCACTGGCCGATGGCGTCCTCGGGTGATCAGCTAGAGACGACCGCTCATGTCGATCACCACCGATGACCATCCAGTCGGCGAAGACCAAGTCTCAAGACTGGCACCATGTGCAAAGACCGAGACAAGATCCGCGCATCCCGGGCCATTGACCACAGTCTGACAGATTCTCTCCACCAGCCGACAAGCCGTCGAAAGCTTGTCAGTAGGGCCGCATGTTGACTGACTCCGGACACGTGATGGCTCCTTATTGGACCGCCTAGCTGTGGCAGCCTCTTCCTTGGACTTTAGCCCGACAGCCAGCATCTTCCTTGGACTTTAGCTTTGTGACCACAGAGATCGGCCCCTTATAATATTGGCCGGCAGACGATCGGCACCTTATTATATTAGCCGGCAGGCGATCGGCCACTACAAGACAGGACCCGGCTGCCCCTATATAAGCAAGGCTCCCAGCACTTATATTTAAGCTCTGGCATTCTCGCATTTCACACGATACAGAAGCAAACATACAGCACTTGGCTAATCTCCAACTCTTGGCAACAGCTATCTTTTGGTCTTACTTCTCCCAGCCTTTTCTCCTCGAGCAGATTATCGGCGGGACGAAGAACACCAAGCTTCGCTCAAGAGCCGGATTAACAGAGTCTTTTTACACTCATTGTATTTAGATTTCTCTCATTAATACTTGTATCCACGAATATTCGTATTAATAACATCTCGCGAGAGCATTCAAGCCCGGGCCTAACAAACCCGACAAATCTTGTTTTATTTATCTTCTCTCGGAAGTGCTCCCGCAATTGTTGTTTGTTGTCCGTCTTCCAGCAGTATTAATCTTCGGATAAATATTTTGGGCAACAACAATTGCAAAAATACAAATATATGTATATGTGTACAGATCAAAGTTTCGACTTTGTCCGTTTCGTTAGTTTCTTCTCCCATTTCTTTTTCGACTCATTCTTTCCTTTTCTTTTTCTTTTCGAATTTTCAAATTTTCATCATCTTTTCGACGTCTCCTCAGTTTTCTTTTCAACTCCTCTTTTTCGACTTTTCTTTCTCCTTTTCTCCTTTCAACTTCCATTTTTCTTTTCAATTTCATCTTTTCGACTTTTCTTCGATTTTTCCCCCTTTAGGGTTAATCCCATTTTTCTCCTTTCTCCCTCTTTTTGTTTTCATCAAAAAGTGCAAAGAAATACCAATTGAATATAAGGATACCAAATATAAAATATGCATGATACCAAATGATGAATATAACAATATGTATTAATAGAGTATAAACTCCCCCTGAAAATATTATCTCCCCTTTTGAAAAAAAAAATATTACTCCCCCTAAGTAAAATATATTTTGATAAAAATCAATTTTTGGGGATCCAACCGAGAATTGGTTTTTCATTTGAAACATAGACGATATTTGAAATATTTGTTCCTTTAGAACCCAAATCCTTTTAATTTTAATCGTCCGTCTTGAGCTTTTATAGTTAGAAATGTGATGCCCGATTTTCAAATATTTATCGCAATGGGGTATTTTTAAATTTAAGGATTCGTTTTTAGAATGAGGTGTGACTCCCAACCCTTGTTTATTTAAAGTATATTTTTGAACCGAGAGCATATTTTCAAATTTCTCGTTTCCAAGAGAAAATTTCTTCGTTAATTTTTTTAGCTCGGTTTGAATTTTAATAAAATCGTCCTTTAAAATATTTTCGTTTTCAACGCATTTAGAATGACCGGTCTCGATAAATTTTCCTTTTTCAAGAATTTTGGAAATCTCATTTTCCAAAGATTTATTTTTAAATTGAAGGAATTTAATTTGGGATAAAGCATTTTGATAGTCCGTATGTAATAATTCAAATGATTCAAAAAGTTCATCGTAAGAATTACTTACTTGACTTTCGACGTCGCTATCGTCGAATGAACTTCGGGCCATGAGAACGAAATTATTTTGATTGATAAAATCATCATCTTCATCTTCATCTTCATCGCTCCATGTTACAACGAGGACCTCCTTCTTTGGTTTAGCTCGGCAATTCTTAGCAAAGTGGCCTGGTTTACCACATAATCGATAATTGTTGTCGAATTTCTTAGATTCGCTCGATTGGATGTCCTTCTTTCTCCGGTTTAATAAGTGTTGGAACTTATTAATATTCTTGGCATAATATGCCGATTCTTCATCGCTATCATCCACCGGAATTTCTTCTCTCTTTGACATCTTAGCCTTCAAGGCTATCGATCTTTCCTTCGGTTTCGGCTTGACACTTCGTGATTTTAACACTATCTCATAATTAATTAGCGAACCAACGAGGGCGCTAAAATCAAGCGTATTGAGATCTTTTGATTCCATGATCGCAGTCACGGTGCCGTCCCATTCACTAGGTAGTGATCGTAAAATTTTCTTGACTTTTTCACTACTAGATAATGGTTTACCGAATGAAGCAAGTCCATTTGTGATGACTAAAAATCGGTAGAGCATGTTGGTGATGGACTCGTCACCCTTCATCATGAATAGCTCGTAGTCATGGAGAAGCATAGATCTTCGTCTCCTTGACTTGAGTTGTCCCTTCGTGTGTGATTTCAAGAATTTTCCATATCTCTTTAGCACTTTCACACGATGAGATTCGATTGACCTCTTCCAGATTTAAGGCACAATATACGAGTTGAGTAGCCTTATAATTTAGATGGTCGTTCTTACAATCCTCGTCATTATATTCTTCGAAACTTTTAAGAGATCCGTCGGATTTGATTGGAACTTTCGGGCCAATACAAATGATCTTCAAAATTTCTATATAATTGGCACGAATGAAGATCGATATCTTTTTCTTCCACGTCATATAATTTGATCCGTCAAAAAATGGTGGTCGGTTGAGAGCAAGGCTTTCGACTGGAGGAAATTGAAATGACATTTGGATCGTCTCCTCGGATGCTAAGCCGCGTATTGGAGGTACTGCTACGATACCAATTGTTGGAGCAAAATCGGTATTTGCGCCGTTGTGCGGAGGCGTGAATATAAAAGTGCGGAATTTAAACGACACAAGGATTTATAGATGTTCGGCTATAATCGAGCCTACATCCTCTCTCGGTTTCTTTTTCAATGGGTTGAAGATAAAAACCTCTACGCCTCTCTTGTATCGGTCGAGGGGTAACCGTTACAATCACGTCGTCTATTGGTCCGTGATAAACCACTCGTACTTGTCTTTGTGTCGGTCCAAGTTAAACTATTTTCCTTTTCTATTGGACAAGGAATCAACCACTCTAGCTTTCTATGGGTATTAGATAAACCTCACTTAGATATCGATTGCAATTCTAAAAATGCCGGATCCTTGATCTTAATAACACCGAATCCAATCGTATCTTTTCTTTTACCTCTAGTGTATGATGTTGAATGTATAAACACTCAAACTAACAATATAAGCTCAATATCACAACAACAATAATATCAATATGAATATCTGATCAATGAGTCGTTTTCTCTTCGTTGTTGTGTGGATGAATACCAAGGATGTGGTATTTATAGGCATTGGAGCCTTACTATCCGTTAGCACCCTGAAACTCCATTACGTACGCTATCTTCTTCACATTACGTACGCTATAGATATTACGTACGTTTACTTCCATCTTTTACGTACGTTAGCTTACTCCAGTTTCAGTCCAGTAACATTCGTTTCTTTCCTTACGTACGTTATCAACAATCCATTACGTACGTTAAGTATACATCATTGCTGACGTCATATATCCGTCGCCGCCTTTTTTACTTTTACTCGTCCAACGTTCTTCTGGTTTGAACTCACAAACATCACATTACGTACGTTAAACAACTCCCTTTACGTACGTTAATCTGCACTTGTTACGTACGCTATAATCTTCTTATTACGTACGTTAATCTTGTATTTCCAGCTTTTTGCACTTCGTTTCCTTCGATGCTTTGCTTCGCCTCTTTGTTGTTTTGTTTTGTGTATCAACTTAAATCATCAAAATATTATTATAGCATGTATGGAACAAAATGTTCCAACAATCTCCCCCTTTTTGACGATTACAAAACAACACTTTGTCAATGGGATTTACGTGCAAAAATACAAATATATGTATATGTGTACAAATCAAAGTTTCGACTTTGTCCGTTTCGTTAGTTTCTTCTCCCATTTCTTTTTCGACTCCTTCTTTCCTTTTCTTTTTCTTTTCGAATTTTCAAATTTTCATCATCTTTTCGACGTCTCCTCAGTTTTCTTTTCAATTTCTTTTTTTCGACTTTCCTTTCTCCTTTTCTCCTTTCAACTTCCATTTTTCTTTTCAATTTCATCTTTTCGACTTTTCTTCGATTTTTCCCCCTTTAGGGTTAATTCCATTTTTCTCCTTTCTCCCCCTTTTTGTTTTCATCAAAAAGTGCAAAGAAATACCAATTGAATATAAGGATACCAAATATAAAATATGCATGATACCAAATGATGAATATAACAATATGTATTAATAGAGTATAAACTCCCCCTGAAAATATTATCTCCCCTTTTGAAAAAAAATATTACTCCCCCTAAGTAAAATATATTTTGATAAAAATCAATTTTTGGGGATCCAACCGAGAGTTGGTTTTTCATTTGAAACACTGACGATATTTGAAATATTTGTTCCTTTAGGAACCCAAATCCTTTTAATTTTAATCGTCCGTCTTGGGCTTTTATAGTTAGTAATGTGATGCCTGATTTTCAAATATTTTTCGCAATGGGGTATTTTTAAATTTAAGGATTCGTTTTTAGAACGAGGTGTGACTCCCAACCCTTGTTATTTAAAGTATATTTTTGAACCGAGAGCATATTTTTAAATTTCTCGTTTTCGAGAGAAAATTTCTTCGTTAATTTTTTTAGTTCGGTTTGAATTTTAATAAGATCATCCCTTAAAATATTTTCGTTTTCAACGCATTTAGAATGATCGGTCTCGATAAATTTCCCTTTTTCAAGAATCTTGGAAATCTCATTTTCCAAATATTTATTTTTAAATTGAAGGGATTTAATTTCGGATAAAGCATTTTGATAGTTCGTATGTAATAATTCAAATGCTTCAAAAAGTTCATCGTAAGAATTACTTACTTGACATTCGACATCGCTATCGTCGAATGAACTTCGGGCCATGAGAACGAGATTATTTTGATCGATAAAATCATCATCTTCGTCTTCATCGCTCCATGTATCAACGAGGACCTCCTTCTTTGGTTTAGCTCGGCAATTCTTAGCAAAGTGGCCTGGTTGACCACATAATCGACAATTGTTGTCGAATTTCTTAGATTCGCTCGATTGGATGTCCTTCTTTCTCCGGTTTAATAAGTGTTAGAACTTATTAATATTCTTGGCATAATATGCCGATTCTTCATCGCTATCATCCACCTGAATTTCTTCTCTCTTTGACATCTTAGCTTTCAAGGCTATCGATCTTTCCTTCGGATTCGGCTTGACACTTCGTGATTTTAACACTATCTCATAATTAATTAGCGAACCAACGAGGGCGCTAAAATTAAGCGTATTGAGATCTTTTGATTCCATGATCGCAGTCACGGTGCCGTCCCATTCACTAGGTAGTGATCGTAAAATTTTCTTGACTTTTTCACTACTAGATAATGGTTTACCGAATGAAGCAAGTCCATTTGTGATGACCGAAAATCAGTCGAGCATGTTGGTGATGGACTCGTCACCCTTCATCATGAATAGCTCGTAGTCATGGAGAAGCATATTGATCTTCGTCTACTTGACTTGAGTTGTCCCTTCGTGTGTGATTTCAAGAATTTTCCATATCTCTTTAGCACTTTCACACGATGAGATTCGATTGACCTCTTCCAGATTTAAAGCACAATATAAGAGTTGAGTAGCCTTATAATTTAGATGGTCGTTCTTACAATCCTCGTCATTATATTCTTCAAAACTTTTAAGAGATCCGTCGGATTTGATTGGAACTTTCGGGCCAAGACAAATGATCTTCCAAATTTCTATATCATAGGCACGAATGAAGATCGATATCTTTTTCTTCCACGTCATATAATTTGATCCGTCAAAAAATGGTGGTCGGTTGAGAGCAAGGCCTTCGACTGGAGGAAATTGAAATGACATTTGGATCGTCTCCTCGGATGTTAAGCCGCGTATTGGAGGTACTGCTACGATACCAATTGTTGGAGCAAAATCGGTATTTGCGCCGTTGTGCGAAGGCGTGAATATAAAAGTGCGGAATTTAAATGACACAAGGATTTATAGATGTTCGGCTATAATCGAGCCTACGTCCTCTCTCGGCATCTTTTTCAATAGGTTGAAGATAAAAACCTCTACGCCTCTCTTCTATCAGTCGAGGGGTAACCGTTACAATCACGTCTTCTATTGATCCGTGATAAACCCCTCGTACTTGTCTTTGTATCAGTCCAAGTTAAACTATTTTCCTTTTCTATTGGACAAGGAATCAACCACTCTAGCTTTCTATGGGTACTAGATAAACCTCACTTAGATATCGATTGCGATTCTAAAAATACCGGATCCTTAATCCTAATAACACCGAATCCAATCGTATCTTTTCTTTTACCTCTCGTATATGATGTTGAATGTATAAACACTAAAACTAACAATATAAGCTAAATATCACAACAATATCAATATGAATATCTGATCAATGAGTCGTTTGCTCTTCGTTGTTGTGGGGATGAATACCAAGGATGTGGTATTTATAGGCACTGGAGCCTTACTATCCGTTAGCACCCTGAAACTCCATTACGTACGCTATCTTCTTCACATTACGTACACTATAGATATTACGTACGTTTACTTCCATCTTTTACGTATGTTAGCTTAGTCCAGTTTCAGTCCAGTAACATTCGTTTCTTTCCTTACATACGTTATCAACAACCCATTACGTACGTTAAGTATACGTCATTGCTGACGTCATATAGCCGTCGCCGCCTTTTTTACTTTTACTCGTCTAACGTTCTTCTGGTTTGAACTCGCAAACATCACATTACGTAGGTTAAACAACTCCTTTTACGTACGTTAATCTGCACTTGTTACGTACGCTATAATCTTCTTATTACGTACGTTAATTTTGTATTTCTAGCTTTTTGCACTTCGTTTCCTTCGATGCTTTGCTTCGCCTCTTTGTTGTTTTGTTTTGTGTATCAACTTAAATCATCAAAACATTATTATAGCATGTATGGAACAAAATGTTCCAACAATCTCCCCCTTTTTGATGATTACAAAACAACACTTTGTCAATGGGATGTACCTGCAAAAATACAAATATATGTATATGTGTACAGATCAAAGTTTCGACTTTGTCCGTTTCGTTAGTTTCTTCTCCCATTTCTTTTTCGACTCCTTCTTTCCTTTTCTTTTTCTTTTCGAATTTTCAAATTTTCATCATCTTTTCGACGTCACCTCATTTTTCTTTTCAATTTCTCTTTTTCGACTTTTCTTTCTCCTTTTCTCCTTTCAACTTCCATTTTTCTTTTCAATTTCATCTTTTCGACTTTTCTTCGAACTTTTCCCCCTTTAGGGTTAATCCCATTTTCTCCTTTCTCCCCCTTTTTGTCTTCATCAAAAAGTGCAAAGAAATACCAATTGAATATAAGGATACCAAATATAAATATGCATGATACCAAATGATGAATATAACAATATGTATTAATAGAGTATAAACTCCCCATGAAAATATTATCTCCCCATTTGAAAAAAAATATTACTCCCCCTAGTAAAATATATTTTGATAAAAATCAATTTTTGGGGATCCAACCGAGAGTTGGTTTTTCATTTGAAACATAGACGATATTTGAAATATTTGTTCCTTTAGGAACCCAAATCCTTTTAATTTTAGTCGTCCGTCTTGGACTTTTACAGTTAGAAATGTGATGCCCGATTTTCAAATATTTTTCGCAATGGGGTATTTTTAAATTTAAGGATTCGTTTTTAGAACGAGGTGTGACTCCCAACCCTTGTTTATTTAAAGTATATTTTTGAACTGAGAGCATATTTTCAAATTTCTCGTTTCCGAGAGAAAATTTCTTCGTTAAATTTTTTAGGTCGGTTTGAATTTTAATAAGATCATCCTTTAAAATATTTTCGTTTTCAACGCATTTAGAATGACCGGTCTCGATAAATTTCTCTTTTTCAAGAATTTTGGAAATCTCATTTTCCAAAGATTTATTTTTAAATTGAATGGATTTAATTTCGGATAAAGCATTTTGATAGTCCGTATGTAATAATTCAAATGCTTCAAAAGTTCACCGTAAGAATTACTTACTTGACTTTCGACGTCGCTATCGTCGAATGAACTTCGGGCAATGAGAACGAGATTATTTTGATTGATAAAATCATCATCTTCGTCTTCATCGCTCCATGTTGCAACGAGGACCTCCTTCTTTGGTTTCGCTCGGCAATTCTTAGCAAAGTGGCCTGGTTTACCACATAATCGACAATTGTTGTCGAATTTCTTAGATTCGCTCGATTGGATGTCCTTCTTTCTCCGGTTTAATAAGTGTTGGAACTTATTAATATTCTTTGCATAATATGCCTATTCTTCATCGCTATCATCCACCTGAATTTCTTCTCTCTTTGACATCTTAGCCTTCAAGGCTATCGATATTTCCTTCGGTTTCGGCTTGACACTTCGTGATTTTAACACTATCTCATAATTAATTAGCGAACCAACGAGGGCGCTAAAATTAAGCGTATTGAGATCTTTTGATTCCATGATCGCAGTCACGGTGCCGTCCCATTCACTAGGTAGTGATCGTAAATTTTTCTTGACTTTTTCACTACTAGATAATGGTTTACCGAATGAAGCAAGTCCATTTGTGATGACCGAAAATCAGTCGAGCATGTTGGTGATGGACTCGTCACCCTTCATCATGAATAGCTCGTAGTCATGGAGAAGCATATTGATCTTCGTCTCCTTGACTTGAGTTATCCCTTCGTGTGTGATTTCAAGAATTTTCCATATCTCTTTAGCACTTTCACACGATGAGATTCGATTGACCTCTTCCAGATTTAAAGCACAATATAAGAGTTGAGTAGCCTTATAATTTAGATGGTCGTTCTTACAATCCTCGTCATTATATTCTTCGAAACTTTTAAGAGATCCGTCGGATTTGATTGGAACTTTCGGGCCAAGACAAATGATCTTCCAAATTTCTATATCATAGGCACGAATGAAGATCGATATCTTTTTCTTCCACGTCATATAATTTGATCCGTCAAAAAATGGTGGTCGGTTGAGAGCAAGGCCTTCGACTGGAGGAAATTGAAATGCCATTTGGATCGTATCCTCGGATGTTAAGTCGCGTATTGGAGGTACTGCTCCGATACCAATTGTTGGAGCAAAATCGGTATTTGCACCGTTGTGCGGAGGCGTGAATATAAAAGTGCGGAATTTAAACGACACAAGGATTTATAGAGGTTCGGCTATAATCGAGCCTACATCATCTCTCGATATCTTTTTCAATAGGTTGAAGATAAAAACCTCTATGCCTCTCTTCTATCGGTCGAGGGATAACCGTTACAATCACGTCTTCTATTGTTCCGTGATAAACCACTCGTACTTGTCTTTGTATCGGTCTAAGTTAAACTATTTTCCTTTTCTATTGGACAAGGAATCAACCACTCTAGCTTTCTATGGGTACTAGATAAACCTCACTTAGATATCGATTGCGATTCTAACAATGCCGGATCCTTGATCTTAATAACACCGAATCCAATCGTATCTTTTCTTTCACCTCTCGTGTATGATGTTGAAAGTATAAACACTCAAACTAACAATATAAGCTCAATATCACAACAACAATAATATCAATATGAATATATACATTACTACAAAATGAAGTTGTTGCAACACCAGTAAAGTGTTGCAGCATGTCATAAAGTGCTGTATTAGGCTTAATGCAGCACTTTACTGATGCAGCGTACGTGGTTAGCAGGAAGAACTAATATCAAAACTCGTTGATTCAAAAGAATATCGAAAATTGATAGATATGAGGGAACCTCGTTTTTAATTAATCAAGCAAAAAAAGTACCTAACAAAAACGTCTAAGAGTGCTTAAATACTGAAAACCTAACTTGCTGAAAAATCTAACAACTATTAAAAATTGCAAGAAGTGCCCAAAACTTATAAAAGTACGATTTAGCCCAAAACTTATAAAAACATTAAATCTGACACTTCCGCACCAACTTCTGATTTGCCATCTTCTACATAAACACCTCCTCAAATTGCACCATTCCCCCCTGGATAGAGAAGATTCGACCTCGAATCTGGAACCGCATCATCCTCATCAGAAGAATCACCTAAGAAAGGAACAAGATGTTTCACATTGAAAATATCAGAGGTACGAACATGGCTGGCCAACCGCAACCGGTAGGCATTCAGGTTAATTTTCTCAACAATCTCCACTGGACCAATCTTCTTAGCAGCCAACTTGTTGTATTCATGGGCAGGAAAACGATCCTTGGTGAGAATAGCCCAAACAAAATCACCCACTTCAAACTCAACAACACGACGTTTGAGGTCTGCTTGCGCCTTATACTTAGCATTGTTTGCCACCAAATGCTCATAGGTCTGTTGATGGACCTGATGCAACTGAGAAATAAAATCCTCGGCAGTAGCATGGGGGCGCACTTTGTTGGGTACTGCTAGTAAATCAAGAGGACCCCGTGGTGATAAGCCATAAATCACATGGAAAGGGCTGAACCCTGTAGTACGATTTACAGCATGGTTGTGGACGAACTCAGCTTGCGGCAACTTCAAATCCCATGCTTTAGGATGATCACCAACCAGACTGCGCAACAAATTACCCAAAGAGCGAATAACAACCTCAGTTTGACCATCCGTCTGGGGGTGGTAGGCACTACTGAAATTCAACTGAGTGTTAACCATACGCCACAAACTTCGCCAAAAATGGCTCACAAAGCTGTAACACCCCCAATCCGCTCAGGGAATATTACACGCCGTAAACCCTTTCCGCAAGGATCTACCAGGCTAAACGTCCATAAACAACCAAATGCTTGCCCGGCCAGGGTCAAACAATATAATAATACAGACCGTTAAGGTCACTTACACATAAACACACAGACCGATGAGGTCACACAACTCTATCAACAGGACTGACTAACAACATTACCCACGCAGGGGTCGAAATACAATACATCGTAAGACTGAAATCAACTCTGACAACACAACAAAAATCAAACAACTCTCGACTCATGATTAGTATCGCAGCTCGTCATCCTCTTGTGCCAATCCTGTGACTGCTCCCCTAAATCTGCATGTACCTGGACGAAAAACAGACATCCACCCCCCGAATACTCGGGGGTTAGTAAAACTCCACTGTTTTACTAGTGAAAGTATCAAACCATACGAAATCTAACAAGCAAATAGCAACTACGAATTTAATACGGAAATCAATTATCAAAATATTCCCGAGAAGTTTTAGAATTTCGAACTCAAGTAAGAGATATTTGAAAAGGAACACATCATCTCGGGGATTTTTAAAGCAGAAATTCTTTTGGACCTCGAGTCCCAATTTACAAAACCTTTTCGTAAACATTAGGGCCTTAGCCCGATTCTCGTTTCAAAGCATACTAAATAATATATCATTATGAGTCCGAGATCCATATTTAAAATGTTACCCGAACAATCATCGCTACGATCATTGTTCGTACACATCATGTACCGAACTCGGAGGCCTCAACGGACCTTACCGGGCCACACACCTGTTCGTACACATCATGTACCGAACTCCGGAGGCCTCAACGGACCCTACCCGGCCACACACCTGTTCGTACACATCATGTACCGAACTCCGAGGCCTCAACGGACCCTACCGGCCACACACAGCTCGTACACATCATGTACCGAACTCCAGAGGCCTCGTCGGACCCTACCGGATCATACACCTTGTCCGTACACGTCATGTACCGGACTCAGAACCTCGTCGGACCCTACCGGATCACACACCTTGTTCGTACACATCATGTACCGAACTCCAGAGGCCTCGTCAGACCCTACCTGGAACACACACACTTCGACACGACACAATTCATAATCATTAAATGTCAAGCCATTCCACATTACACCGAAAAGTACAATCAAGTATGTAAACCAAAACAACACAAACATCATGATCATCACAACGACTCTTAACCAACATAACACACATTCGGTACACAATACATTGAACAAACATGTGTACAACCATCTCATATGTACATCGCAATCCTACACAAATGGCACAACGCCTAACACGTATACCAATATATCACTATTATCACAAAGCCTTCAAATTTCAGAAAACACAACCAACTCAAACGGAACATATTTACGGAGGCATGCAAAATCGTCATACATATCATACGTAATTACTATTCACAAGATACAAGTCGTATAATAAGATACTTGCCTTAATAACCGCTACCAAACGCTCCGAAGAACACGGTTCGACCGGGAAGCTCGGACCCCGAAGAAGACAACAAACGGAAGGGTTCCGACTCGAGTTCTTCACAAGAATTCGACCCTAACAACATATAATCAATAAATCATCGATCATACGAGGAAGAATAATCGTAGAACGCCCGAAAACCCCTCTATGACATTTTATCGGACACCTTCAAGGCGTCGATCAAGAACTCGACCAAAACAACGAATCGATACGATCCAACCATGGAATAACAAGGGAAATGATATAAAACATCTAAATAATCATCAATCCATCATAATCCTAAGTTAAATCGGATTAATCGGACGAAAACAACCAAAATACCCAAATTCCCCAAAACTAGATTTCTAGGAAATCTGACCTGATTCGGTAGATCGGAGGATGTTATAGGATGGATGATTGATGATATGAAACTCAAAACTTCGTGGATTAATTGTATAACAACATCCTTCCATGATTCCAACACCTCCACCATGGAAGAGAAGGAAAAACCGAGTGAAATGGTGAAGAAAACGCCGCCAGCCTTAAATAGCCGATTGCCGGTAACGCGACGTAATCGCCATGGCTTACGTCGTAACGCCACGGCCGAACACACGCCTGAAATGCGGGCGTTGCGCCGCGTTACGGCGGGGCCTTACGTGCGTAATCGGCCTTACGTGCATCGTCGCCGATCACTACCGCACGTTACTCGGCGGTGGCACGCCTCGGCATGCCCGGCCATGACTCGGCCGGGACCAACTCCGACGGCCCGAACGACCCCGAAACCCGAACCTGAGTACGAATCGAAGATACGGTTACGAAGTACTCGCAAAGACGAATCCGAACACTAAGAGAACACACGATTCCGACCACCCGAAGGCTCGAAATTCGACAACGGAAAGTAATTACCCCAAACTTTGGGAAATTACGAAAATGGCCCAAAACACCCGAAAATCACGATACGTGATCGAAACACCAAGCCAAAGCTTGCAACATGAATAATAACATTAAATGAACTTACGAGAAAGTCGAAACAACAGTTTCGGACGAGATTCGCAAGAATCGAACTCAAGTGCGGAAAAACCGCTAAAAAGCACGGAACTCAACAAAACGACACCGAAACGAGCTCGGATGACAAAAAGTGCAGAATTAATCATTCTCGGAATAACGAAACGGTCATGAGCGAGTCGTCAAAACGGACTTCTGCCGAAAAAGAAATTTACCGAAAATCGAAAATTGCGGATATTACATTCTACCCTCCTTAAAAGAAGTTTCGTCCCGAAACTTAAAACAAGTAGGGAGAAGAAATATCCCGCCAGTAAAACTCAACTAGATACACCAGAAGCGCGTAACTCATGCCCAACGGCGAAACGTTACAAGCAACGCAACGGGATATACGGCGTGAAAACACGCTCCACGACGACCAACACGACGCCACCGGTATAGACATAATAAAATCAACAAGTGACAAGCGTCATCAAATAGATAATACAATCGAGTCGATTATCTGAACAATCACGAAACACAACGAACAAAAATCAATACGATTGACCAACCCAACGGTTCATCAATCAAAACGCGAGCCAAATGCTGAACAAATATGGAATTCCACCGCCCAAGGGTTGGAAGATCGAAACGAGACTAATTTCTCGAACTTAAGGGAATTACGAAGGAGTCTGAACGTTCAACAATCACGAAACGAGATCAACAAAAAAAAACCGAACAATCAATGATCAACCACAACGATCGAGTCAACAAAAATCGAATAATCATGTTCGGATCACGAAGAACAATAAGGTTCAACCGACAAACTCCGAAGTTCACATCTCGACTCGAGACAAAACATGATCCGGTGAAAACAACAAGATGCGCACTCACATAAGATCCACAGGAAAGGGAATAGCAATTGAAAAATCACAACGACAAACGAGTTATTCCGAAACAATACCACACTCGTTCGATCAACAAAAGCAAGGGGCAGGACAAGCTCACAAAATGTCAACGAACATAAACGAGTCGACAAAGTCAAAAATACAGAGGTTCAAAATCCGATCCACTTCGAATAAAAGAACTAATAGAACCAACAGATGTTACTTCCGAACAAGGTTCACAAGAATCGAACCGAACTCGGAAAAGTCACAGCGATAACCAGAGCGACCCAAAACAAGATCACAGCTCGTTCGAACGATGAAACCGAAATACAGAACAAGTTCAGACAGTATCAACGAACACGAGCGAATCGATAGACTTGAGAAAGAGGAAATGAAGAAGTCCAAAAACAATACGGGTATTACATTCGACCTCTTATAAAAGAAGGTCGTCCGCTTACTCATAATAACGAAATCAAGGAGACGACACAACAGCAATCGGCGAAACATCCTTCAAAGGCCTCTCAAAGCCGATTCGATATCTGTCTTTGAGCGCGGACTCCGAAAGTCTCGGTAGCCAATTCGCAAAACTGAATTCGGTGTCCCTCGAGTCCACACTCGAAATGTGTTACTGACGAGAAGGACAAATTGCACGTACATGCCTCGGCACATCACGGTTGAAACGCCTCGACTCGGCATACCGAAAATATAAATGCTAGATACAATGGGGCATAACGTCGTAAAACAACATAGCGGAGATGTCAACTCCGCACAACGAAGAATCATAACACATACCGTATACAACGATTACCATCGTAAAGTAATACACACACAAACACTACAACAACGACGGTATCGTTCGGCGACCTCAACGGCCCGAACGATAACCAACACATAATTACAAACATTATGAAACAATCACACATGTACACAAACGTACAAACCCAAGCTTCAACATCTCACACTCGTGCGACAACACGAAAATCGCCACGAGGCGATAAACAGTAAACACCAGTTCAGGCCTCTCACAGAGGGCTAGTACAATAATTGCGTGGCAACGCCTCGACGTTCATGCCTCCAATTCGATCATACTCAGGAGCAACATCATAACGATAACGCGAACATCATATATACATACCCAGCCCTCAAACGGGAATGGATAGGTTTTAAAAACGAAAACCTCCTTTTGAAAATAATTTTGGAAACACCGATTGATCTTGAGTATCACCCTTCAAAAAAAAGTACAATCGTGAAACATCGTTATCGAGACTTTGGAGAACCATTTCGCATTTGATAAAAATGAGGACACTTTCTCTTAGTTAAAAACTTTCAGAATATTCGACCCTCGGGTCTAAGTAAAAGTGTTTCTAAAATATTGAAAATATCTCAAAACATTTTGGTCCTCGAGGTAGAAGAATTTTGAAACATATTGTGGCACCTTGGATGTACCACGAGAAAATAATTCATTTTAAAAGTACGTCTCGAAATTTATTTCTAGGATACTCAAGGTTTTCAAAGATAATTCAATGGGCTAGAATGCCCAAAATCTCGTAATTACATGGAACATTATAGCGCCTGTGGGTCCCGCTACGAACCCACCAGGATAAAAACCATTTACAAAAATGCCAAAAAGGGCCGATGACGGTAATATTTCAAAAACTCACAAAATCCATTTACAAAATACTAAATACCGTCATAAGAATTTCGCCAAAACGATCAAGGCCATAATGCCAAAACTCGGTTAAGGGAATCGATTTTCAAAATAAAACTCAGTCGGTAAAATACCGAAAGCCATTACAAAATAACTCACGCAGCAGATAAAAAAAAATACAGCCCAACATGCACAATCCAATTGAATACGTCTCACAGCATTTAGTTTAAACATATAACAAACCCGTTCCTCGGAGTTTCTCACGAACTCAATCGTAAAACCCATCAAGGTTCACAACTTTCATACCATACCACACCACCCGGTGGTTCAAAGATAAAACAATAATGTGCCCAGTTCTATACACATACTATATGCTACAAGTACTAAACACAATTATAATACACAATACTGTGTAAATAAAATCATGCACCACAATTAACTCACTAAGATAAAATCGAGATACACAGGTACTTCGCATAAAAGAGGAGACTTACATCCACAGGTCGCACGGAGGTGACGGTCGCCCACGATACTAATCTCGTCCGACAACATAACCGACACGTTGTGACTACGCACAACTCAACTTGTCACCTGATGACTCGAACGACATGACAACACATTACTCGACAAATCACGACTTGACTTGACCCGACAGCCTAGGTTTCCGCAACCTAAGCTCTGATACCATAAATGTAACACCCCCAATCCGCTCAGGGAATATTACACGCCGTAAACCCTTTCCGCAAGGATCTACCAGGCTAAACGTCCATAAACAACCAAATGCTTGCCCGGCCAGGGTCAAACAATATAATAATACAGACCGTTAAGGTCACTTACACATAAACACACAGACCGATGAGGTCACACAACTCTATCAACAGGACTGACTAACAACATTACCCACGCAGGAGTCGAAATACAATACATCGGAAGACTGAAATCAACTCTGACAACACAACAAAAATCAAACAACTCTCGACTCATGATTAGTATCGCAGCTCGTCATCCTCTTGTGCCAATCCTGTGACTGCTCCCCTAAATCTGCATGTACCTGGACGCAAAACAGACATCCACCCCCCGAATACTCGGGGGTTAGTAAAACTCCACTGTTTTACTAGTGCAAGTATCAAACCATACGAAATGTAACAAGCAAATAGCAACTACGAATTTAATACGGAAATCAATTATCAAAATATTCCCGAGAAGTTTTAGAATTTCGAACTCAAGTAAGAGATATTTGAAAAGGAACACATCATCTCGGGATTTTAAAGCGAAATTCTTTTGGACCTCGAGTCCCAATTTACAAAACCTTTTCGTAAACATTAGGGCCTTAGCCCGATTCTCGTTTCAAAGCATACTAAATAATATATCATTATGAGTCCGAGATCCATATTTAAAATGTTACCCGAACAATCACTGCTACACGATCATTGTTCGTACACATCATGTACCGAACTCCGGAGGCCTCAACGGACCTTACCCGGGCCACACACACTGTTCGTACACATCATGTACCGAACTCCGGAGGCCTCAACGGACCCTACCCGGCCACACACACTGTTCGTACACATCATGTACCGAACTCCGGAGGCCTCAACGTGTAATATCCGCATTTTTCTTTCCCTTGTAATTGTATTTCCGATGTAATTCTCGATTTTAGTGACCCTCGAGTATCCTTCAGTGTAACTTTTCCGTTATCTTTTGATCTGATTCTCGTAATTGTTGTGCGGAACCGCCGTTTCGGGGTTGCCGTGGATTCATTCTATGCTATGATGCGTTTTGAGGTGTTCCGTTTGACGTTTCATTCATAATCCGGTATTTTGGGTCGTTTATATTCTGTATCTAGCGCGCGCTAAATTTCCTGTATAGCGCACGCTAGAAATCCATTAGTAGCGCACGCTACGTTTAATTAAATAGCGCCGCTAACGATTTAGCCACAGGAGTGGCGATTCGGCTCGGCCCTGCGGACTATCGGATTAGCGCACGCTATCTCGTCTAGCGCACGCTAATGTCGGGAGACTAGCGCACGTTAAATTGTTCGATGGCGCGCTAGTGTGGTATCCCGATCTTGGGCGCTTTACTCGAACTCAATCGGATGCTAGTTAGCGCCACGCTCTGTTGGTATGGTAGCGCACGCTAACGGGTCGTGAGGTTTGGGCATTAGCTCTTGGACTCGGCCGATGTTCGGGTAGCGCACGCTATTGGTCGATAGCTCGCGCTACCTAGAGCTTATTAGCGCACGCTACGCATATATGGTAGCGCACGCTAACGGCCAAAAACCCGGCTTCGGATCGACGCTAACAGAGGGTTTGTAACCCTATCCCATTAGCGCACGCTAACCTTGAGGTCTTAGCGTGCGCTAACACTCCCGGCTATATAAACCAGGAGTTGGCCGAGATAATCACAAAATCTCATTTCTTCCTCTTTCCGCGGCCGAGCGACTCCAGAGACGATTTGAGGCGATTTTCTTCCTCCAATCACTTCAGAGATTCTTGTGCTTGAGTTCTTGGTGTAAGACTAACATCATCCACTTGTGTTTCTCATCCTAAATCCAAGGTAATCTCTTAGAACCCTACTTTTGGATAATTTGGGGGTTTTGGGATTTTCTTCCGATCCGTTCCGTTTCGTTGATGGATTCATGATGAATATGATTATTCTTGTTGGTATTCTTAGTTTCCCTACGGATTCATGGTATATTTCGTGATTTTTACGGAATCGAGAGGGTTCGGTTGTGGTCCGCCCTCGTTGTTGTTTATATATGAATATACATGAATCGTAGGCGGGTTTCCGGGAGTATTCCATTTCCATAATCGTTTAGAAGTGGTTGTGATTGTGCTATTCAAATCGTTAGGTTCATTTCCGCCGGTTCCTTGCGGTCGTGTTCAACTCTTCCGTTCCGTTCGTGTCATCGTCTAAATTAATCGAGGCAAGTATCCTTATGAACTTACAATCTTGGCATAGTAGTTTTGTATGAGAAATGGTGTGTGTGTGTACGCTCACTACGGGTTAGATCCGACGGGGTCTCGGTAGGGGTCCACAGAGACGTGGATCGACGAGCTTGCTTTTAACCACTACGGGTTAGATCCGACGGGGTCTCGGTAGGGGTCCACAGAGACGTGGATCGACGGTTAATTGTGGTGCATTTTACAAATGTGTTTTGATATTGGCATTTCCGGAAATGAGTGCTTTCAAACGGTTTTCTTTATTGCATGCATTACTATATATGTAAGATGTAAATTGTTCATCTGGTTACTTGTACTAGCGTAATTGCTAACCCCTCTGGGGACCCGTTTTGGGGAAATTCGTTTTATGAATTTCAGGTCAGGTTCATCGAGACGAACGGGCGCTGGACCAGTATGCGGATGATGGCCGAGCGTGATGATTGTGCCTAAGTGACGTCTTAATGTCTTTTTGTCTTTTCATCTTTTGTGGCTTTTGAACTAATGGTTGTACTCGAGTACTTAAGAGTTCTTGTCCGTCCGGATTGTATTGTTGCCTATATGTTTGTGTTGATTGATGATGTTATGTTTGACCGGTTAAACCGGGTGGATTATTCTGTTTTGCGTCTTTATGACATGGTGTTGGTTTGTCGTTTATGTGAGTCGATGAGTATGATGCTGTTCAGCCTGGTGGGTCCCATATAGGGATTCACGGCGCTGTAATATACCTCAAATATCTTGAGGGTGTTACAGAAAATGGTATCAGAGAACTAGGTTTATGGATACCTAGGCTTGTCGGTTTATTGGGTCTTGTGGTGTTTTGTTTTGCACATCATCGTCACGCTGCCATGATTCCGGTACTACCAGTGTCCGTAAGTTTTCCTTCCTCTATTCATTAATTCCTTGTATCGTACCCTTGATTCTCGACTTGTGATTGTTCTTTTCTTGTACTGATCCTCGTATGGCTTTTGCTACTTATTTAACTCCAGTATGGATGCTGGAAGAGGTCGTGGTCGCGGTCGTGGTCGTGGACGCGGCCGGGGACGTGGGCGGCCGGTGGGGCGCCACGTCACGATCTTCGAGGCCGCGTGCGGCGACCGTCATAGCCATGCTTCTTCTCGAGCGTGCGATCTTGGTATTGCGGCCGTTATGCAACGGATGGTGAACCAAATGGCGGCAATAGCTCGAGCGGTTGAGAACCGGAGCAGCCCATGCTAATCGGGGCGGAGCGGACCGATGGCTCCAAGATGTCATCAAGATGCATCCTCCTCGGTTTGGAGCTTGGACCCGATTGGGTGGGAAGGGTGGATCAAGGAGATATCTAAAGTCTTCGTTGCCACTAATCGTCCCGAGGACCGTAAAGTCCCTATTGCTCAATATTTTCTCACCGGGGGCCTACGGATGGTGGGAGGCCGTTGGGCCCAAAGACCATCTTTGCTACGTGGTGAGTTTCAAGAGTTGATGGAGATCGAATATTGCCGTGGCGATCGAGACGTGCTCGGGTACATGCTTTTATGATGCTCAACCACGGGATATCCCCGTAGCTCAAGCTATTGCTGATTTTAACAAAGAGTTGGGTTATGTGAAGACCCAAGTTGTCGAGGAGAGTGACAAGATTTTCCATTTCTCAGACGGATGAAGTTGCCGATTCGGGACTATATGTCGGGGCTCGTATGCACTACATTGAAGGATTATCGAGTAGGGCCCTTGCTTATGATATGTCCGTGACGGCGAGTGAGGCGGCCCGCGAGAGTAAGCGAAGTCGGTGGGAACTTTTCGGGCCACAAGAGTGGGGGTCGCAGAGATCCCAATCGCTAACTTCCCGCCGGCGGTGGTCCTCGTTCATTGGGTCCTCGTGGAACTACCGGTGCTCCTTTCCGTGATGTGAAGTGTTTCAATTGTGGTCGTCAGGCCATGTCGGTCGTACTTGTTTGAGCCCTTTGTTGACGTGTAATCAGTGTGGCCACCGGGCCACAAGGCCGTCAGGCCGAGAGAGGAGAGAATTCTTGGTGCCCGGGCTTCCATTCCAGCGCCTAGGGAACCAAGTGTGAATCAGGGATCGTTTACTCCTCAGTCTCCGCCGAGTGCTAGTCGGGGAAGAGGTCGGGGTCAGCCCTCTAAGGGGGGAGCTTCTAGTGTCGGCTCTGCCCATCCGCGTGTCTATGAGATGCGGAGAGCCGATGATCCAGCGGCTACCGTGGCGACAGGTACCGTTTATATTCTTTCTCATCCTGTCAGTGTGCTTTTCGATTCCGGTGCTACACATTCGTTCATATCTCTGGATTGTGTGCGCCGTTTGAGTCTCGACCGTTTGACGCCTTGTGAGCCCTTCATCGTTAAGCTTCCTAGCGGCGATAGGATCGTTGGTGATCAGGAGGTTCGAGACTGCTCTGTACTTATTTGTGAGAGGACTTGGCCCTCTAATCTTATTGTTGTGAGTATCGAGGGTGAGGATTTGATTCTTGGTGATGATTGGCTCGAGCGGCATGGTGCGATCATGAACTACCGCACGAGAATCATCACTATGCTAGCCGAGGACGGCACCGAGCACTCTTTCGCGGGGCGAAAGAGGGGAAACCAGAAATTCGTTATTAACGCCTTGAAGGCGATGAGACTCCTGCGAAAGGGGTGTACTGGATATTGGTGCTACGCCTTGAAGGCGGAGGATGGTGGAGTCGAGCTTTCGTCGATTCCAGTCGTTAATGAGTTTCCTGATGTATTTCCTGACGAGTTACCGAGATTGCCACCGGATCGTGAGGTTGAGTTTGCCATAGAGTTAGAGCCGGGCGCGGCTCCTATTTCGAAGGCGCCCTATCGCATGGCACCTTCAGAGATGTCCGAGTTGAAGAAGCAGTTGAGTGAGCTTCTTGAGTCGGGGTATGTTCGACTGAGCGCCTCGCCTTGGGGGGCACCGGTCCTGTTTGTGCGGAAGAAGGATGGTTCACTACGTTTGTGTATCGACTATCGCGAACTAAACAAGGTGACCATCAAGAACAAGTATCCTTTGCCGAGAATTGATGACTTGTTCGATCAGTTGCAGGGAGCTGCGGTGTTCTCAAAAATTGATTTGAAATCGGGGTACTATCAGCTCCGGGTGAGAGAGTCCGATGTGCCGAAAACAGCCTTTCGGACGAGGTACGGGCATTATGAGTTCGTAGTCATGCCTTTTGGGTTAACTAATGCGCCGGCGGTGTTCATGCAATTGATGAACAAAGTTTTTATCGAGTATTTGGATAAGTGCGTCGTCGTCTTTATTGACGATATTCTTATTTATTCGAGGAATGAGGAAGAGCATGCCCATCATTTGCGGATAGTATTAGACATTTTAAGGACCGAGCAACTCTATGCAAAGTTCTCGAAATGTGAGTTCTGGCTGAAGGAAGTGATGTTTTTAGGTCACGTGATTTCGGTAGGGGTTCGTGTGGATCCGAGAAGATTGAGGCCGTATTGGGTGGGCACCGCCAAGAATGTGAAGGAGCTCCGTAGTTTCTTGGGTTTAGTGGCTACTATCGTAGGTTCGTCGAGGGTTTCTCGAAACTAGCTCGACCACTTACGCGATTGCTCCGAAATCCGAGAGGTTAAATGCGGAATGACGAGAGGCAGTCAAGTTTTGAGGAACTGAAGAAGCGTTTGACTTCAGCCCCAGTTTTGGCGTTGCCATGTGGCAACGAGGGTTTTGCCGTTTATAGCGATTCTTCGGGTCAGGGTCTTGGGTGCGTGTTGATGCAGCACGGCAAGACCATTGCTTATGCATCGAGGCAGTTGAGGCCGTACGAGCTTAACTACCCTACTCATGATTTGGAGTTGGCGGCAGTCGTTTTTGCGCTAAAGATTTGGCGTCACTATCTTTTCGGCTCTGCATGTCAGATTTTTACCGATCATAAAAGTCTGAAATACATATTTACTCAGCGAGAGTTGAATATGAGGCAGAGGAGGTGGTTAGAGTTGATTAAGGATTATGACCTCGAAATCCTTTATCATACGGGCAAGGCGAACGTTGTGGCCGACGCCTTGAGTCGGAAACCAGTTGCGTTGCGAACGCTTGAGATCCTTACATCTCGATCCCGAGCTTGAGAGGGCTTTGATCGAGTTAGATGTTGAGGTCTCGTTAAGGAGCCGTCGGGCAACCGTGCTTTAGAGATTTCGTCGTCTTTGATCGATGAAATTAAGTCAAGCGATTAGAGGATCCGATGATTACTCAAATCCGAGAGAACGTTCTTAAAGGAAAGTCTCTGGATTTGTGATTCACGAGGATGGTGTTTTGAGATTCAGTCGGCTTTGTGTGCGAACGACTCGAGTTGAGGCGAGTATTTTCACGGGAGGCCCATGCTACACCTTATTCCATTCATCTTGGTTCGAGTAAGATGTACAAGGACACGAGAAGAAATTTACGGTGGAATGATATGAAGGATGAGGTCGCCCGATTTGTAGCGAGATGTTTGACTTGTCGGCGGTCAAAATCGAGCATCGAGACCGGCCAAGTTATTGCGGTCACTTCCCATTCGGAATGGAAATGGGAAGATATATCGATGGATTTTCGAGTTTGCCGAGATCGAGGTCGGGCATGAATATGGTATGGGTGATTGTTGATCGTCGACCAAGTCGGAACATTTTAAGGCATCAAGGACACTTGGGGCCGGAGAAGTTAGCTCGTGTGTTTATCGCGCGATTGTGAGACTTCACGGTACTCAAAGTCTATTGTTTCGGATCGTGACGGCCGTTTTGTATCGCACTTCGCGGGCGGTGCATAAGGCGTTGGGTACCCGTTTACACTTGAGTACCTCTTTTCATCCCGATCGGATGGACAATCGGAGCACTATCCAGGCGTTCGAGGACTTGTTACGTGCTGTGCTCTCGATTGGAGTAGTAGTGGGAGGAACATTTGCCCGATCGAATTCACGTACAACAACAGTTGGCACGCGTCGATTCGGATGGCACCGTATGAGGCACTTTACGGGCGGCGATGTCGATTACCGATTTGTTGGAATGAGGCGTCCGATTTGGTCGGGACCGAGCCGGATGTCGTTTTAGAGACGAGGCGGAAGATAGAGTTAATTCGGGAACGGATGTTGGCGCCGAGTCGGCAGTCGTATCTGGACATCCGTCGTCGACCTTTGGAATTCGAGGTGGGAGACCATGTTTTGCTAAAGGTGTCGCCGACGAAGGGAGTTTTTCGTTTCGGGAAGAAAGGGAAGTTGAGTCCGAGATTTATCGGCCCCTTCGAGATCCTCGAGCGAGTAGGTGGGTTGGCATACCGTTTGGCGTTACCTCCGGCCTTGAGTCATGTTCATAGCGTTTTCCATATTTCCCAGTTGAGGAAATATGTCCCGGATCCTAGTTGTTGACACAAAATGTATTTTGATGATGGTTACATACAAAACATTTAATTGGATCTATCTCGGATCGATAATATTTTGAAGGGACACAATATGGCTAGCGCACGCTACGTATCATACCGTAGCGCACGCTATCGAGACTCTCACACACAGCCCAGTCAAGTCAGCTGCAGCCTACTCAAGTCGCCTGAATCGATAGCGCACGCAAGCTATTGAATGATAGCGTACGCTAATAAACTATAGATAGCGCACGCTACACAACATACATAACGCACGCTATCGCAAGTCTCCAGATGTCAGTGAAAGGAATTCAGAAATTGGACGTTGCGCACGCTACAGACATATTCTTACGTACGTTAAAGTGAAGACTTAGCGCACGCTAATTTTCATATCTAGCGCACGCTACCGAAATAATGGTCAGTAGTCCAGTAGCCACTGGACTCACTTCGTCCAGGCCTTTACGTACGCTACACAAGGCAACGTACGTTATTGAAATAATTCAGTAGCGCACGCTAAAGTAAAGGTGCTAGCGCACGCTAAATGGAATATGCAGTTTACCGTTTGAAATTCAACCGTTGGAAGCAAGAGTCAATGCAGATCCGGAAAATCTGGAAATATTGGATTTAATTAATGCTAGCGCACGCTATGCATACTTACTAGCGCACGCTAATCATGATTTAGCTGTTGGAAAAAGAGACGTTGGAGAGGAAATCGGATTTTGTCAAAGTCAAGATCGAAGACTAGTTGACCAAGACGATAGCGCACGCTACCATATCAGTACTAGCGCACGCTAATCACGCATTTTACCGTTACAGATCTTTGTGACCGTTCGGAGAACTCAAGTCAAAATTCGCTAACGCACGCTACAAGGATCTATTAGCGCACGCTAATAGTATATTTTTTCAGATTTTGAAGGTTGTCTCACTCCTATAAATACCCGAAGGACTTGGGTATCAAACACACAACTTCAAGCACTCAAGCATTCTAGCATACAAGCAATCAAAGCATTCTTGAGCTCAGATTTACATATTTTGTTGTATTACAAGTTGTGAGAAAAGTAAGATACAAGAGCGATTTCAATTGTATTATCCATTATTCCTTGTATTCTTTCATTTGGTTGTAAGTGTTGCATCACTTACACTTGAGCGAAAAAGAAACATATCAAGAGTCACTAATCCGGTGTTATTAGGATCTTTGATCCGGCATTATTAGGATTATACTCCCATATTAAATGCAGTGAGGATTATCTAGTTCCTATAGAACACTAGATAAACAATTATTCATATTGAGGGAAAGGTTGAGCTTGGACCGATAGAAGACAAGCGGATTGTAACGGTTGTGAACTCGAACCGATAGAAGACGAGTTAAGGTTGTGGTTTTTCTTTAGCCAATAGAAAAAGAAAGTCGGAGAGAGGACGTAGGCAAGTTGCCGAACCTCTATAAATTCTTGAGTCTTTATTTTCCGCATTATTTTCCTTTTACTCGCAAGAAATTTCGGTATTCCGCACCACCACTATTCAACCCCCCTTCTAGTGGTGAATTTATCTCTTCAGTTGGTATCGGAGCGGGTCTTTTTTTAAAGGTTTCACCACCTAAGAGAAAAAGATCCGCAAATGGCACTTCTTGGCCAAATTGAAGGAAATGCTCTCAACCGTCCTCCGTTCTTCGACGGTTCCAATTTCATGACGTGGAAAAAGAAGATGGCGATCTTCGTGCAAGCCTACGATATTGAAATCTGGAAAGTTATTGCTCTCGGTCCTAAACTTGCTAAGAAAGAAGATGGATCGTTGAAAAAGATCGAAGAATACAACGATGAGGATTGGAGAAACACGCATGTCAACTCCCGAGCTACTCAACTCCTCTATTGCGCTCTCAATCCCGAAGAACTTAATAGGATATCGTCCTATGAAAGTGCAAAAGAAATCTGGGAAATTCTCGAAGTCACTCACGAGGGAACCACTCAAGTCAAGGAGACCAAAATTAATATGTTACTCCATGACTACGAATTATTTTCCATGAAAGACGAGGAAACGATCACAAATATGTTGGATCAATTTTCGGCTATAACAAACGGTCTTGCATCTTTTGGAAAGCCTATATCGAGCAGCGACAAAGCTAAGAAAATTCTACGATCGTTTCCACGAGAATGGGATGCCACGGTCACCGCGATCATGGAATCCAAGGATCTCAACAAGCTCGAATTTAGTGCCCTCATCGGGTCACTCATCAACTATGAGATCGTTCTCAAGTCTAGAGGCACAAAACCAAAGCCTCGGGAAAGAGTAGTCGCATTCAATGTTGATAGCGACGTTGAGGAAGATGTTGCCGAAGATGAAGACGACGAGGAACTCGCTCTTTATGCCAAAAACTTTAGAAGGTACAAAAACCTAATTCAAAAGAGGCGAAGTTTTCTTGGTCGGGATGGCAAACCGGAGCAAAAGAAGAGTGGCTACACTCCTGTCAAGAAGTTTGACAATAATTGTCGGAAATGTGGTCAAGCCGGTCATTATGCCAAAGAATGCCGAGGATCCTCTTCAAAACCGCAAATGGAAAGATTCAAAAAGAAGGAGGTTCTAATCGCTTCTTGGAGTGATGACGAGGAGGAGATAGAAAGATCTCTAGACGCAAACCTTGCATTCATGGCCCTCGACTCCGAAAGCAATATCGAGGTAAGCTCTAAACTCAATGACGATGAATATGACTCTTTTGATTTTTGTGATTCACAAGAAGTTCATCAAGATGATGAGTTGTTGAGTGCGTTTGAATCGTTAAATACGGAGTATGACGAGATGGTTAAGTTAAACATATCTTTAAAGAGAAAAATAAAATCTCTAGAACTCGAAAACTCCTCGCTTCAAAACAAAGGGCAAAGCTATTGAGATCGACCATACATCATGTATTGAAAAGAAAATGTTTTGAAAATTGAGTTAACAAAAACTCAAAAGGAGCTAAAATATATTTTGAACAAATTTACTCTCGGAAACGAGAAATTGAAAGGCTCCTATCTATTCAAAATCGCCCTTGCTCAAACACGGTCTTGGTTTCGACCCTTTTAAACGGAACAATCCCTTATTAATCTCGACAAAATAAAGAAAACCGAAACCGAGAACTCAAAAGTTCCGCTCAAACGAGTTCACAATGTTAATCCTCATTCAAAGTTAAGGACTATCAAAGTTAAGCAAATATGGGTTCGAAAGGGACAATTGTTCGAATGCTATAAGCATAATTAACTTTGGAGGACCCAAACGGGCTTGGGTACCAAACAACCGAGAAATTCTACTTTTGTAGGTACGGCACCAAGGAAAAACAAGTGGTACATTGATAGCGGATGCTCAAGGCACATGTGCGGTTCCGAGGACCTATTTGAGGACCTCGAATATCAAGATCAAGGACATGTGACCTTTGGAGATAACCAAAGGGAAAAATCAAAGGAATCGGCAAAGTCGGTAAGGAACCTTCTCCTTCTATCAACAAAGTACTTTTTGTTGAAGGTTTGCATCATAATCTCCTTAGCGTCTCGCAACTTTGTGATGAAGGTTTTAAAATTCTATTTGAGCAAACGCATTGCACGGCATTTAGAAATGATAAAATTGCATTCATTGGCTTGAGATGCGGAAACATCTATATTGTTGATCTTAATGATAAGAGTTCATTCAATGAAAAATGCCTTATTACCTTGGATGACAATGCATATTTATGGCATCGAAAATTGGGGCATACTTCTCTACCCATTATCTCTATTTTATCTAGACACGACCTTGTTCGTGGATTGCCCAAACTCAAATTCGATACAAAACATTTGTGTGAATCATGCATTAAAGGAAAACATACTCGAGAATCGTTTAAACCAAAATTCGAGGTTTCCACTAGTCGAGTTCTTGAACTCGTGCATATGGATTTGATCGGACCATCTAGACATGTTAGTTTAAATGGTAAACTTTATACCTTGGTTATTGTTGATGATTTCTCTCGATTTACAGGTTAGATTTTTAGCTCATAAAGATGATGCATTTTCCGAGTTTTCTAAATGGTGTCGCTTGGTATCAAATGAGAAAAACCTCTCCATAATTTCTATTCGCACCGACCACGGAGGTGAATTTGATTGCACCCGTTTGAACTTTTATGCGATAAATACGGTATTAATCACAATTTTTCGGCTCCTAGAACGCCTCAACAAAATGGAGTTGTTGAAAGGAAAACCGA
The DNA here is from genome assembly GCA_033398695.1 of Orobanche coerulescens. NCBI lineage: Eukaryota > Viridiplantae > Streptophyta > Magnoliopsida > Lamiales > Orobanchaceae > Orobanche > Orobanche coerulescens. The sequence goes on along the minus strand of CM065806.1, from coordinate 172,014,542 downwards.
TCTTTGGAAGAAATGTCGAGAACAATGCTTAATGAATACTCTCTTCCACGATACTTTTGGCCGAAGCAATTTTTACGGCATGCTATGTGATTAACCGAGTTCACGTTCGTAGAACTCATCTTAAAACGCCTTATGAATTATGGAAGGGCAAAAAGCCTAAGATTGCTTACTTTCATCCTTTTGGTTGCAATGTATTTATTTTGAACAATGGCAAGGATAACTTGGGCAAGTTTGATGCCAAATCCGACTCTAATTTTTCTTGGCTATTGTACGAATAGCAAAGCATATCGTGTGTATAATATTAGAACGAATAAAGTTGAAGAATCCATACACGTTAAATTCAATGATATGATCTCACCCCGAGAAAGGTAGAATATTTTGATGATGCAGTACCTTTAGGATCCCTCACCGAAGTGAAGAAAATTTCGGAAATCGAAAGCGAACACAATCGTTGATTTACCGAAAGATTGGAGAGGCACATCAAGGACCATCCGAAGGATCTCGTGATCGGAAACATTGAAGACGGTGTTCAAACCCGAAGGAGGACCACCGAATTTATGGCTCATTGTGCTTTTGTATCCGAAATAGTTCCCAAAAATATATCTAAGCTCGATGATGAAAGTTGGGTAATGGCAATGTAAGAGGAGCTTGTGCAATTCAAGCACAATAATGTATGGAATTTAGTTCCAGCGCTAAAGATAAAACAATTATCGGAACTAAATGGGTGCATAAAATCAAGAGTGACGAAGACGGCTATCCTATTCAAATAAATCTCGTTTGGTCGCTCAAGGATATAATCAAGAAGAAGGTCTTGATTACGAAGAAAGTTTTGCTCCCGTGGCTCGACTCGAAGCCATTCGCTTGCTTTGTGCATTTGCCGCTCATAAGAAGATAAAGCTATTTCAAATGGATGTCCAAAGTGCATTCATGAATGGTTTCATTCAAGAAGAAGTCTACGTCAAGCAACCTCCCGGTTTTGAAGACCATCATTTTCCGGATCATGTCTACAAGCTCAACAAGGCACTCTACGGGTTGAAACAAGCACCCCGAGCATGGTATGATCGTTTAAGTCAATTTTTAATAGCAAATGACTATAAAAGAGGCAAAGTCGATAATACCTTGTTCGTTAAAGTACTAAATGATGATATACTTGTTTGCCAAATTTACGTTGATGACATTGTTTTTGGAGCTACTAATGAATCCTTGTGCCAAGATTTTTCTAATCTTATGAAAGGAGAATTCGAAATGAGTATGATGGGAGAATTAACGTTCTTCCTCGGACTTCAAATCAAACAATGCGAAGATGGAATTTTTATCCATCAAACGAAGTACTCAAACGACCTCCTCAAGAAATTCAATATGGAAAATAGCAAGGTGATATCTACGCCAATGTCGTCATCATTAAAGCTCGAGAAAGATGAAAATGGCAAATCCGTAGATCAAAAACTATATCGAGGTATGATCGGATCTTTGCTATATTTGATCGCATCTAGGCGGATATAATATTTGCTACATGTCTATGTGCTCGATTCCAAGCTAATCCCAAGGAATCACATTTAATTGCTTGTAAACGCATTTTTCGTTATTTGAAAGGAACTATTGGACTAGGTCTATGGTATCCTTCTTGCTTGGATTTTAATTTAATTGCCTATAGTGACGCCGATTTAGTGGATGCAAAATTGATAAAAGAGTACTAGTGGTACATGTCATTTTATTGGATCTTGCTTAATATCTTGGGAAGTAAAAGCAAACCGGCGTAGCATTGTCTCTGTGAGGCCTAATATGTCATTGCAGGAGCGCTTTGTGCTCAAGTGCTATGGATTAAAAATCAACTACGCGACTACGGCATTCATTTTGAAAATACCCCTATTTTATGTGATAACACTAGTGCTATAAATTTGAGCAAAAATCTGTTTTGCACAATAACCAAGCATATAGATATCGGACATCACTTTTACGTGATCATGTTCAAAAGAAAGATATCTGTTTAATTTTTGTCGGGACGAAGGATCAACTTGCTGACATCTTTACGAAACCTCTTCCCGAAGAGTCTTTTAATTCCATTCGTTTACAACTTGGCATGGGACATATAGACAATTTTTGAAATAAGATTCTACTCAAAACATCAAAATCGGTGAGTCAGATCAATCGCTAGCGCGCGCTAGCTTCATACTCTTAACGCGCGCTAAAATTTTATTTCGCTAGCGTACGCTAAACCTTTCCTTCTTGCGTACGCTAATTAAAGTTTCTTCGATTTTCACTGAACAGTCCAGTGAGCCTCTATTTTTTGCCTAACGTACGCTAACCTCATAAATCCTAGCGTACGCTAACTTAAAACTCGCTGACTATATATGCCGTACAACCCTAAATCACAACACATCCCTTAACGCACGCAATCGACTTCTCTCTTGCAAAAACCACAAACGACATCCGATCCAATCTGCGATCTTCTTCCTAAAAAATCTTCGATTCCCTTCGTTTTTCTCCTTCTCCGATCATGTCTAGCAAGAATCGAACTGCTATGGGCAAGCAATACAACAATTTGAAGCGTCCTCTAAACGCCCAATTTGATTCGGATCGATTCGTCTCAGCCACTGCTTCAAGAGTGTTCTTCGACATACTCCCTCAAGAACACATCACGGATTGCTACTTTTTCAATCTTCTAAGTCTCGAACGGGTAAACGTTAACATCTCTAATTTTTTCTCCTCACTCGGTATTTCTCGCTTCGTTGAATGCAAAAACCCTGTGTTTCCTGAGCTCGTCCGGGAATTCTATGCCAACCTTCACGTGGCCGAGAGTGAAGGTTCTTCAGCCCTGGTGCTAGGTAGCCTTGTCGGAGGAACCAAGGTGAAAGTTTCTTCCGATATCCTGTTTCAAATTTTTGGTTTGCCCAGAGATGGCTTGATTTGCACTGGAAAATCATTGGTCGACGATAATGAAATTGGTGAAATTGACGTGAAAGAATTTCTGAGCACGAAAGCCGTTATTGACATAACGGATGATTTCTTTGAGAACAACGACTTCGGAATCAACATTCGATTGCTTTTGGTAGCCCTCACAAAATGTCTTATGCCAAAGGTCAATTCGCAGCATAAACTTGTAGGCGTGGACAAGCACGTGGTTTACCGCGTTCTAAATGACGATAAGGTTGACTTCTCCGACATCATCATTAGTTGGATGAAGGTCAAAGGAGATCTGTTCCGGTCAAAGAATTACGCCACTCGCTCTCGCAAGGCTGGAATGCCTTATGGCTCTATCTTGTCGGCTATCTTTAGCTTCCATCAAGTGGACTTGTCGAAGGACAAGGGAGTCCCCCTCTCCCTCGGGCATGAGATCTCGGACGCGTCACTTAAAGCAATGCATTACGTCCGTACGATCAACAGAGGCTGGATTCTCTTTCCGTACCTTCGCGATGATGACCAAGTTGAGAAAGGGTCACGGAAGCCCTCTGCCGAAGAAATGATCACTCGTCGGGGACCTCACACCCTTTGAGAAATGCAAACTGGGGAATTCATCAGGAAACCTACTTCGAAAGGCAAGCACCCGATGCGAAATGTGGTGACGGAGGAAGAAGAGAGTGATCTCTTTGCTCGGATGTGGGGCATCGAGACTTCACACGCTGAGTTACGAGAGGACTTTCGGGCTCTGCGTTCGGAAGTCACAGATGTGCATTCGGAAGTCCGGGAACTTCGTGGACTGTTATCCGAGTTCATATGCTACACTCACCCCTCGTTTCCCTTTCCTTCATCCTCCTCCGATCCTTAGACTTAATGATCTTTGATGTTTGATGTAGACACTTGTGTTCGAACAAGCTATATGTTTCGCTTGTCATGGAAAACTAGTTGTATTCACTGCATTTTATTATTAATGAAATTCGCATTTCTTAATTTGGCATTTATTATGTACACGTATTTAATATCTCCTAGTATTGTTACTATCGTTGTTACCATCATTGTTGATTTCACCATTGAGTAATGGCAAAATTTAGTTAATGTTTATTAATCATGCAACAATTCAGGGGGAGTTCCTTTTTGTTTCTGTCAAAAAGGGGGAGAAAACTCCAAAAACGAAAACCGACTAACATATCGAACAAGTTTATCTTGATTCGAATCACTTCAAAACGTTTTTGCAGGTATTAATTAAATGTTTTGACATCATCAAAAAGGGGGAGATTGTTGACACAAAATGTATTTTGATGATGGTTACATACAAAACATTTAATTGGATCTATCTCGGATCGATAATATTTTGAAGGGACACAATATGGCTAGCGCACGCTACGTATCATACCGTAGCGCACGCTATCGAGACTCTCATACACAGCCCATTCAAGTCACCGCACTTACTCAAGTCGCCTGAATCGATAGCGCACGCAAGCTATTGAATGATAGCGTACGCTAATAAACTATAGATAGCGCACGCTACACAACATACATAACGCACGCTATCGCAAGTCTCCAGAAGTCAGTGAAAGGAATTCAGAAATTGGACGTTGCGCACGCTACCGACATATTCTTACGTACGTTAAAGTGAAGACTTAGCGCACGCTAATTTTCATATCTAGCGCACGCTACCGAAATAATGGTCAGTAGTCCAGTAGCCACTGGACTCACTTCGTCCAGGCCTTTACGTACGCTACACAAGGCAACGTACGTTATTGAAATAATTCAGTAGCGCACGCTAAAGTAAAGGTGCTAGCGCACGCTAAATGGAATATGCAGTTTACCGTTTGAAATTCAACCGTTGGAAGCAAGAGTCAATGCAGATCCGGAAAATCTGGAAATATTGGATTTAATTAATGCTAGCGCACGCTATGCATACTTACTAGCGCACGCTAATCATGATTTAGCCGTTGGAAAAAGAGACGTTGGAGAGGAAATCGGATTTTGTCAAAGTCAAGATCGAAGACTAGTTGACCAAGACGATAGCGCACGCTACCATATCAGTACTAGCGCACGCTAATCACAGAATTTTACCGTTGCAACAGTCTTTGTGACCGTTCGGAGAACTCAAGTCAAAATTCGCTAACGCACGCTACAAGGATCTATTAGCGCACGCTAATAGTATATTTTTTCAGATTTTGAAGGCTGTCTCACTCCTATAAATACCCGAAGGACTTGGGTATCAAACACACAACTTCAAGCACTCAAGCATTCTAGCATACAAGCAATCAAAGCATTCTTGAGCTCAGATTTACATATTTTGTTGTATTACAAGTTGTGAGAAAAGTAAGATACAAGAGCGATTTCAATTGTATTATCCATTATTCCTTGTATTCTTTCATTTGGTTGTAAGTGTTGCATCACTTACACTTGAGCGAAAAGAAACGAATCAAGAGTCACTAATCCGGTGTTATTAGGATCTTTGATCCGGCATTATTAGGATTATACTCCCATATTCGTACAGTGAGGATTATCTAGTTCCTATAGAACACTAGATAAACAATTATTCATATTGAGGGAAAGGTTGAGCTTGGACCGATAGAAGACAAGCGGATTGTAACGGTTGTGAACTCGAACCGATAGAAGACGAGTTAAGGTTGTGGTTTTTCTTTAGCCAATAGAAAAAGAAAGTCGGAGAGAGGACGTAGGCAAGTTGCCGAACCTCTATAAATTCTTGAGTCTTTATTTTCCGCATTATTTTCCTTTTACTCGCAAGAAATTTCGGTATTCCGCACCACCACTATTCAACCCCCCCTTCTAGTGGTGAATTTATCTCTTCACTAGTCACATCATCGATTATGGAGAGATTGATGTTGCCGAAGATGTTACTTTCGAAGAGCGCCCTTTGAAGATTTTGGAGCATCGTGAGAAACGAGTGAGGCATAAGACCATACCTTTGGTCAAGGTGCAGTGGTCGAGACATGGTGTCGAGGAGGCAACTTGGGAAACCAAGGATAGCATGCGTGCTAGGTACCCCGAGTTGTTTGTTCCTTAAGTTTCGGGACGAAACTTATTTTTAGAGGGGTAGAATGTAATATCCGCATTTTTCTTTCCCTTGTAATTGTCTTTCCGGTGTAATTCTCGATTTTAGTGACCCTCGAGTATCCTTCAGTGTAATTTTTCCGTTATCTTTTGATCTGATTCTCGTAATTGTTGTGCGGAACCGCCGTTTCGGGGTTGCCGTGGATTCATTCTATGCTATGATGCGTTTTGAGGTGTTCCGTTTGACGTTTCGTTCATAATCCGGTATTTTGGGTCGTTTATATTCTGTATCTAGCGCGTGCTAAATTTCCTGTATAGCGCACGCTAGAAATCCATTAGTAGCGCACGCTACGTTTAATTCGTAGCGCACGCTAACGATTTAGCCCTGGGAGTGGCGATTCGGCTCGACCCTGCGGACTATCGGATTAGCGCACGCTATCTCGTCTAGCGCACGCTAATGTCGGGAGACTAGCGCACGTTAAATTGTTCATGGCGCGCGCTAGTGTGACCGCCCGATCGGGCGCTTTACTACCGAACTCAATCGGATGCTAGTTAGCGCACGCTTCGCCGGGTATGGTAGCGCACGCTAACGGGTCGGGTGAGGTTTGGGCGGTTGGCTCTTGGACTCGGCCGATGTTCGGGTAGCGCACGCTATTGGTCGATAGCGCGCGCTACCGAGAGGTTATTAGCGCACGCTACGCATGTATGGTAGCGCACGCTAACGGCCAAAACCACAGCTTCGGATCGGGACGCTAACAGAGGGTTTGTAACCTATCCGTTAGCGCACGCTAACCTTGAGGTCTTAGCGTGCGCTAACACTCCTGGCTATATAAACCAGGAGTTGGCCGAGATAATCACAAAATCTCATTTCTTCCTCTTTCCGCGGCCGAGCGACTCCAGAGACGATTTGAGGCGATTTTCTTCCTCCAATCACTTCAGAGATTCTTGTGCTTGAGTTCTTGGTGTAAGACTAACATCATCCACTTGTGTTTCTCATCCTAAATCCAAGGTAATCTCTTAGAACCCTACTTTTGGATAATTTGGGGTTTTGGGATTTTCTTCCGATCCGTTCCGTTTCGTTGATGGATTCATGATGAATATGATTATTCTTGTTGGTATTCTTAGTTTCCCTACGGATTCATGGTATATTTCGTGATTTTTACGGAATCGAGAGGGTTCGGTTGTGGTCCGCCCTCGTTGTTGTTTATATACGAATATACATGAATCGTAGGCGGTTTCCGGAGTATTCCATTTCCATAATCGTTTAGAAGTGGTTGTGATTGTGCTATTCAAATCGTTAGGTTCATTTCCGGTTCCTTGCGGTCGTGTTCAACTCTTCCGTCCGTTCGTGTCATCGTCTAAATTAATCGAGGCAAGTATCCTTATGAACTTACAATCTTGGCATAGTAGTTTTGTATGAGAAATGGTGTGTGTGTACGCTCACTACGGGTTAGATCCGACGGTCTCGGTAGGGGTCCACAGAGACGTGGATCGACGAGCTTGCTTTTAACCACTACGGGTTAGATCCGACGGGGTCTCGGTAGGGGTCCACAGAGACGTGGATCGACGGTTAATTGTGGTGCATTTTACAAATGTGTTTTGATATTGGCATTTAGGAAATGAGTGCTTTCAAACGGTTTTCTTTATTGCATGCATTACTATATGTGTAAGATGTAAATTGTTCATCCGGTTACTTGTACTAGCGTAATTGCTAACCCTCTGGGACCCGTTTGGGAAATTCGTTTTATGAATTTCGAGTCGGGTTCACCGAGACGAGCGGGCGCTGGACCAGTATGCGGATGATGGCCGAGCGTGATGATTGTGCCTAAGTGACGTCTTAATGTCTTTTTGTCTCTTCATCTTTTGTGGCTTTTGAACTAATGGTTGTACTCGAGTACTTAAGAGTTCTTGTCCGTCCGGATTGTATTGTTGCCTATATGTTTGTGTTGATTGATGATGTTATGTTGACCGGTAAACCGGGTGGATTGTTCTGTTTTGCGTCTTTATGACATGGTATTGTCCTATCGTTTATGTGAGTCGATGAGTATGATGTCGTTTCACTGGTGGGTCCCATATAGGGATTCACGGCGGCGTAATATACCTCAAATATCTTGAGGGTGTTACGTAAAATGGTATCGAGAACTAGGTTTATGGATACCTAGGCTTGTCGGTTTATTGGGTCTTGTGGTGTTTTGTTTTGCACATCATCGTCACGCTGCCATGATTCCGGTACTACCAGTGTCCGTAAGTTTTCCTTCCTCTATTCATTAATTCCTTGTATCGTACCCTTGATTCTCGACTTGTGATTGTTCTTTTCTTGTACTGATCCTCGTATGGCTTTTGCTACTTATTTAACTCCAGTATGGATGCTGGAAGAGGTCGTGGTCGCGGTCGTGGTCGTGGACGCGGCCGGACGTGGGGCGGCGGGGCGGCCACGTCACGCTTCGGAGCCGGCGACGGCGACCGTCATAGCCATGCTTCTTCTCAGGAGCGTGCCGATCTTGGTATTGCGGCCGTTATGCAACAGATGGTGAACCAAATGGCGGCAATAGCTCAGGCGGTTCAGAACCCGGAGCAGGCCCATGCTAATCGGGGCGGAGCGGACCGATGGCTCCAAGATGTCATCAAGATGCATCCTCCTCAGTTTTCGGGAGCTTCAGACCCGATTGGCTGGGAAGGGTGGATCAAGGAGATATCTAAAGTCTTCGTTGCCACTAACTGTCCCGAGGACCGTAAAGTCCCTATTGCTCAATATTTTCTCACTGGGGACGCTACGGACTGGTGGGAGGCCATTGGGCCCAAAGACCATCTTTGCACGTAATGAGTTTCAAGAGTTGATGGAGACTGAATATTGCCCGTGGCCAGTCAGACAGGCTCGGGTACATGCTTTTTATGATGCTCAACCACGGGATATCCCCGTAGCTCAAGCTATTGCTGATTTTAACAAAGAGTTGGGTTATGTGAAGACCCAAGTTGTCGAGGAGAGTGACAAGATTTTCCATTTCTCCAGACGGATGAAGTTGCCGATTCGGGACTATATGTCGGGGCTCGTATGCACTACATTGAAGGATTATCAGAGTAGGGCCCTTGCTTATGATATGTCTATGACGGCGAGTGAGGCGGCCCGCGAGAGTAAGAAGCAGAAGTCCGCTGGGAACTTTTCGGGCCACAAGAGTGGGGGTCAGCAGAGATCCCAATCTGCTAACTTCCCCGCCGGCGGTGGTCCAGCTCGTTCCGCTGGGGGTCCTCGTGGAACTACCAGTGCTCCTTTCCGTGATGTGAAGTGTTTCAATTGTGGTCGTGCAGCCACGCGCCGTACTTGTTTGAGCCCTTTGCTGACGTGTAATCAGTGTGGCCAGCCGGGCCACAAGGCTGCTTTCTGTGCTGAGAGGGAGAGAATTCTTGGTGCCCGGGCTTCCATTCCAGCGCCTAGGGAACCAAGTGTGAATCAGGGATCGTTTACTCCTCAGTCTCCCCCGAGTGCTAGTCGGGGAAGAGGTCGGGGTCAGCCCTCTAAGGGGGGAGCTTCCAGTGTCGGCTCCGCCCATCCGCGTGTCTATGAGATGCGGAGAGCCGATGATCCAGCGGCTACCGTGGCGACAGGTACCGTTTATATTCTTTCTCATCCTGTCAGTGTGCTTTTCGATTCCGGTGCTACGCATTCGTTCATATCTCTGGATTGTGTGCGCTGTTTGAGTCTCGACCGTTTGACGCCTTGTGAGCCCTTCATCGTTAAGCTTCCTAGCGGCGATAGGATCGTTGGTGATCAGGAGGTTCGAGACTGCTCTGTACTTATTTGTGAGAGGACTTGGCCCTCTAATCTTATTGTTGTGAGTATCGAGGGTGAGGATTTGATTCTTGGTGATGATTGGCTCGAGCGGCATGGTGCGATCATGAACTACCGCACGAGAATCATCACTATGCTAGCCGAGGACGGCACCGAGCACTCTTTCGCGGGGCGAAAGAGGGGAAACCAGAAATTCGTTATTAACGCCTTGAAGGCGATGAGACTCCTGCGAAAGGGGTGTACTGGATATTGGTGCTACGCCTTGAAGGCGGAGGATGGTGGAGTCGAGCTTTCGTCGATTCCAGTCGTTAATGAGTTTCCTGATGTATTTCCTGACGAGTTACCGAGATTGCCACCGGATCGTGAGGTTGAGTTTGCCATAGAGTTAGAGCCGGGCGCGGCTCCTATTTCGAAGGCGCCCTATCGCATGGCACCTTCAGAGATGTCCGAGTTGAAGAAGCAGTTGAGTGAGCTTCTTGAGTCGGGGTATGTTCGACCGAGCGCCTCGCCTTGGGGCGCACCGGTCCTGTTTGTGCGGAAGAAGGATGGTTCACTACGTTTGTGTATCGACTATCGCGAACTAAACAAGGTGACCATCAAGAACAAGTATCCTTTGCCAAGAATTGATGACTTGTTCGATCTGGGCAGGAGTCATGTGTTCTCGAAAATTGATTTGAAATCGGGTACTATCACTCCGGTGAGAGAGTCCGATGTGCCGAAACAGCCTTTCGGACGAGGTACGGGCATTATGAGTTCGTAGTCATGCCTTTTGGGTTAACTAATGCGCCGGCGGTGTTCATGCAATTGATGAACAAAGTTTTTATCGAGTATTTGGATAAGTGCGTCGTCGTCTTTATTGACGATATTCTTATTTATTCGAGGAATGAGGAAGAGCATGCCCATCATTTGCGGATAGTATCAGACATTTTAAGGACCGAGCAACTCTATGAAAAGTTCTCGAAATGTGAGTTCTGGCTGAAGGAAGTGATGTTTTTAGGTCACGTGATTTCGGTAGGGGTTCGTGTGGATCCGCAAGATTGAGGCCGTATTGGATCGGGCACCGCCAAGAATGTGAAGGAGCTCCGTAGTTTCTTGGGTTTAGCCGGCTACTATCGTAGGTTCGTCGAGGGTTTCGAAACTAGCTCGACCACTTACGCAGCTTGCTCCAGAATCCGAGAGGTTCGTCTGCGGAATGACGAGAGGCCAAGTTTTGAGGAATCAAGAAGCGTTTGACTTCAGCCCAGCTTTGGCGTTGCCATGTGGCAACGAGGGTTTTGCCGTTTATAGCGATTCTTCTGGTCGTGGTCTTGGGTGCGTGTTGATGCAAAGACGGCAAGACCATTGCTTATGCATCGAGGCGCTTGAGGCCGCGAGCTTAACTACCCTACTCATGATTTGGAGTTGGCGGCGGTGCTTTTGCGCTAAAGATTTGGCGTCACTATCTTTTCGGCTCGCATGTCGATTTTTACCGATCATAAAAGTCTAAATACATATTAACTCAATGAGAGTTGAATATGAGGCAGAGGAGGTGGTTAGAGTTGATTAAGGATTATGACCTCGAAATCCTTTATCATACGGCAAGGCGAACGTTGTGGCCGACGCCTTGAGTCGAAACCAGCTTGCGTTGCGAACGCTTGAGATCCTTACATCTCGACCGAGCTTGGAGGGCTTTGATCGAGTTAGATGTTGAGGTCTCGTTGCCGGGAGCCGTCGGGCAACTTCGTGCTTTAGAGATTTCGTCGTCTTTGATCGATGAAATTAAGCTGAAGCAGTTAGAGGATCCGATGATTACTCAAATCCGAGAGAACGTTCTTAAAGGAAAGTCTCCTGGATTTGTGATTCACGAGGATGGTGTTTTGAGATTCCAGAGTCGGCTTTGTGTGCCGAACGACTCAGAGTTGAGGCAGAGTATTTTACGGGAGGCCCATGCTACACCTTATTCCATTCATCTTGGTTCGAGTAAGATGTACAAGGACCTGAGAAGAAATTTCTGGTGGAATGATATGAAGGATGAGGTCGCCCAGTTTGTAGCGAGATGTTTGACTTGTCAGCAGGTCAAAATCGAGCATCAGAGACCGGCTGGGTTATTGCAGTCACTTCCCATTCCGGAATGGAAATGGGAAGATATATCGATGGATTTCGTTACGAGTTTGCCGAGATCGAGGTCGGGCATGAATATGGTATGGGTGATTGTTGATCGTCTGACCAAGTCGGCACATTTTCTGGGCATCAAGGACACTTGGGGCCCGGAGAAGTTAGCTCGTGTGTTTATCGCGCAGATTGTGAGACTTCACGGTACTCCGAAGTCTATTGTTTCGGATCGTGACGGCCGTTTTGTATCGCACTTCGCGGGCGGTGCATAAGGCGTTGGGTACCCGTTTACACTTGAGTACCTCTTTTCATCCCCATCGGATGGACAATCGGAACGCACTATCCAGACGTTCGAGGACTTGTTACGTGCCTGTGCTCTCGATTGGAGTAGTGACCGGGAGGAACATTTGCCGATCGAATTCACGTACAACAACAGTTGGCACGCGTCGATTCGGATGGCACCGTATGAGGCACTTTACGGGCGGCGATGTCGATCACCGATTTGTTGGAATGAGGCGTCCGATTTGGTCGACCGAGCCGGATGTCGTTTTAGAGACGAGGCGGAAGATAGAGTTAATTCGGGAACGGATGTTGTCGCCCAGTCGACGAAGTCGTATGCCGACATCCGTCGTCGACCTTTGGAATTCGAGGTGGGAGACCATGTTTTGCTAAAGGTGTCGCCGACGAAGGGAGTTTTTCGTTTCGGGAAGAAAGGGAAGTTGAGTCCGAGATTTATCGGCCCCTTCGAGATCCTCGAGCGAGTAGGTGGGTTGGCATACCGTTTGGCGTTACCTCCGGCCTTGAGTCATGTTCATAGCGTTTTCCATGTTTCCCAGTTGAGGAAATATGTCCCGGATCCTAGTCACATCATCGATTATGGAGAGATTGATGTCGCCGAAGATGTTACTTTCGAAGAGCGCCCTTTGAAGATTTTGGAGCATCGTGAGAAACGAGTTAGGCATAAGACCATACCTTTGGTCAAGGTGCAGTGGTCGAGACACGGTGTCGAGGAGGCAACTTGGGAAACCAAGGATAGCATGCGTGCTAGGTACCCCGAGTTGTTTGTTCCTTAAGTTTCGGGACGAAACTTATTTTTAGAGGGGTAGAATGTAATATCCGCATTTTTCTTTCCCTTGTAATTGTATTTCCGGTGTAATTCTCGATTTTAGTGACCCTCGAGTATCCTTCAGTGTAATTTTTCCGTTATCTTTTGATCTGATTCTCGTAATTGTTGTGCGGAACCGCCGTTTCGGGGTTGTCGTGGATTCATTCTATGCTATGATGCGTTTTGAGGTGTTCCGTTTGACGTTTCGTTCATAATCCGGTATTTTGGGTCGTTATATTCTGTATTTAGCGCGCGCTAAATTTCCTGTATAGCGCACGCTAGAAATCCATTAGTAGCGCACGCTACGTTTAATTCGTAGCGCACGCTAACGATTTAGCCCCGGAGTGGCGATTCGGCTCGACCCTCTGGACTTTCGGATTAGCGCTCGCTTTCTCGTCTTGAGCACGCTTATTTCGGGAGACTAGCTCACTTTAAATTGTTCGATGGCAGCGCGCGCTAGTGACTGTCGATCTTGGCGCTTACTACTGAACTCAATCAGATGCTAGTTAGCGCACGCTACGCTGGTATGGTAGCGCACGCTAACGGGTCAGGTGAGGTTTGGGCAGTTGGCTACTGGACTCGGCTGATGTTCAGGTAGCGCACGCTATTGGTCGATAGCGCGCGCTACCGAGAGGTTATTAGCGCACGCTACGCATGTATGGTAGCGCACGCTAACGGCCAAAACCCAGCTTCGGATCGACGCTAACAGAGGGTTTGTAACCTATCCGGTTAGCGCACGCTAACCTTGAGGTCTTAGCGTGCGCTAACACTCCCTGGCTATATAAACCAGGGAGTTGACCGAGATAATCACAAAATCTCATTTCTTCCTCTTTCCGCGGCCGAGCGACTCCAGAGACGATTTGAGGCGATTTTCTTCCTCCAATCACTTCAGAGATTCTTGTGCTTGAGTTCTTGGTGTAAGACTAACATCATCCACTTGTGTTTCTCATCCTAAATCCAAGGTAATCTCTTAGAACCCTACTTTTGGATAATTTGGGGGTTTTGGGATTTTCTTCCGATCCGTTCCGTTTCGTTGATGGATTCATGATGAATATGATTATTCTTGTTGGTATTCTTAGTTTCCCTACGGATTCATGGTATATTTCGTGATTTTTACGGAATCGAGAGGGTTCGGTTGTGGTCCGCCCTCGTTGTTGTTTATATACGAATATACATGAATCGTAGGCGGGTTTTCGGGAGTATTCCATTTCCATAATCGTTTAGAAGTGGTTGTGATTGTGCTATTCAAATCGTTAGGTTCATTTCCGCCGGTTCCTTGCGGTCGTGTTCAACTCTTCCGTTCCGTTCGTGTCATCGTCTAAATTAATCGAGGCAAGTATCCTTATGTACTTACAATCTTGGCATAGTAGTTTTGTATGAGAAATGGTGTGTGTGTGTACGCTCACTACGGGTTAGATCCGACGGGGTATCGGTAGGGGTCCACAGAGACGTGGATCGACGAGCTTGCTTTTAACCACTACGGGTTAGATCCGACGGGGTTTCGGTAGGGGTCCACAGAGACGTGGATCGACGGTTAATTGTGGTGCATTTTACAAATGTGTTTTGATATTGGCATTTCCGGAAATGAGTGCTTTCAAACGGTTTTCTTTATTGCATGCATTACTATATGTGTAAGATGTAAATTGTTCATCTGGTTACTTGTACTAGCGTAATTTCTAACCCCTCTGGGGACCCGTTTTGGGGAAATTCGTTTTATGAATTTCAGGTCAGGTTCATCGAGACGAACGGGCGCTGGACCAGTATGCGGATGATGGCCGAGCGTGATGATTGTGCCTAAGTGACGTCTTAATGTCTTTTTGTCTTTTCATCTTTTGTGGCTTTTGAACTAATGGTTGTACTCGAGTACTTAAGAGTTCTTGTCCGTCCGGATTGTATTGTTGCCTATATGTTTGTGTTGATTGATGATGTTATGTTTGACCTGTTAAACCGGGTGGATTATTCTGTTTTGCGTCTTTATGACATGGTGTTGGTTTGTCGTTTATGTGAGTCGATGAGTATGATGCTGTTCAGCCTGGTGGGTCCCATATAGGGATTCACGGCGCTGTAATATACCTCAAATATCTTGAGGGTGTTACACAACGGACCCTACCCGGCCACACACACTGTTCGTACACATCATGTACCGAACTCCAGAGGCCTCGTCAGACCCTACCTGGATCATACACCTTGTCCGTACACGTCATGTACCGGACTCCAGAGGCCTCGTCAGACCTTACCTGGATCACACACCTTGTTCGTACACATCATGTACCAAACTCCAGAGGCCTCGTCAGACCCTACCTGGAACACACACACTTCGACACGACACAATTCATAATCATTAAATGTCAAGCCATTCCACATTACACCGAAAAGTACAATCAAGTATGTAAACCAAAACAACACAAACATCATGATCATCACAACGACTCTTAACCAACATAACACACATTCGGTACACAATACATTGAACAAACACGTGTACAACCATCTCATATGTACATCGCAATCCTACACAAATGGCACAACGCCTAACACGTATACCAATATATCACTATTATCACAAAGCCTTCAAATTTCGGAAAACACAACCAACTCAAACGGAACATATTTACGGAGACAAGCAAAATCGTCATACATATCATACGTAATTACTATTCACAAGATACAAGTCGTATAATAAGATACTTGCCTTAATAACCGCTACCAAACGCTCCGAAGAACACGGTTCGACCGGGAAGCTCGGACCCCGAAGAAGACAACAAACGGAAGGGTTCCGACTCGAGTTCTTCACAAGAATTCGACCCTAACAACATATAATCAATAAATCATCGATCATACGAGGAAGAATAATCGTAGAACGCCCGAAAACCCCTCTATGACATTTTATCGGACACCTTCAAGGCGTCGATCAAGAACTCGACCAAAACAACGAATCGATACGATCCAACCATGGAATAACAAGGGAAATGATATAAAACATCTAAATAATCATCAATCCATCATAATCCTAAGTTAAATCGGATTAATCGGACGAAAACAACCAAAATACCCAAATTCCCAAAACTAGATTTCTAGGAAATCGACTGATCTCAGTAGATCGGAGGATGTTATAGGATGGATGATTGATGATATGAAACTCAAAACTTCGTGGATTAATTGTATAACAACATCCTTCCATGATTCCAACACCTCCACCGGAAGAGAAGGAAAACCGAGTGAAATGGTCAAGAAAACGCCGCTGTGCCTTAAATAGCCGATCACGGCCGTTACGTCTAGGCGGCCATGGCTTACGACGAATCGGCCATGGCCGAACACACCGCCGAAATGCGGAGCGTTGCGTATGTTACCGCCGTGGCCTTACGACGAATCGGCCTTACGTGACGAATCGCCGATCACTACCGCACGTTACTCGGCCAGTGGCCGGCCCGCCTCAAGATGCCCGGCCATGACTCGGCCGGACCAACTCCGACGGCCCGAACAACCCCGAAACCCGAACTGAGTACGAATCAAGATACGGTTACGAAGTACTCGCAAAGACGAATCCGAGCACTAAGAGAACACACGATTCCGACCACCGAAGGCTCGAATTCGACAACGGAAAGTAATTACCCCAAACTTTGGGAAATTACGAAAATGGCCCAAACGCCCGAAAATCACGATACGTGATCGAAACACCAAGCCAAAGCTCGCAACATGAATAATAACATTAAATGAACTTACGAGAAAGTCGAAACAACAGTTTCGGACGAGATTCGCAAGAATCGAACTCAAGTGCGGAAAAACCGCTAAAAAGCACGGAACTCAACAAAACGACACCGAAACGAGCTCGGATGACAAAAAGTGCAGAATTAATCATTCTCGGAATAACGAAACGGTCATGAGCGAGTCGTCAAAACGGACTTCTGCCGAAAAAGAAATTTACCGAAAATCGAAAATTGCGGATATTACAAAAGCGAGTATCCCGATCAGAAATAATAGAAGCCGGAAGATCATGAAGGCGATAAATGTCACGAAAGTAAAGTTGAGCAACAGAAACGGCATCAGATGTACGCCTACATGGAATAAAATGATCCATTTTGGAGAAATGATCGACCACCACATAAATAGAATCATTCCCCCGCTGAGTACGAGGTAGACCAAGGACAAAGTCCATGCTAACATCAGACCATGGCTGTGTTGGAATGGGAAGGGGTAGATATAAACCAGCATTAGTAGAGGAACCTTTGGCCAACTGACAAACATGACGACGAGCCACAAATCTACCAACTTCCTTATGCATCGTAGGCCAGAAGTATGATCCTGTAAGCAGCTGTAAATTACGATCGCGACCGACATGACCCTCATTGTGAAGCTCCTGAATGAACTTCAACCGCAGACTACAATTAGGAACACATAACTGAAGGCCGCGGAACAGAAATCCGTCTTCTAACACAAAATCCGTAGGTTCACCTTGTTGGAGTTTTGCAAGCACTTGAGAAAAGAATGGATCGTCCATGTATAAATCCAGGAATGAATCAAAGCCAGGAACATGTATACGCATCTCTGTCATAAGGCCATGGCGACGACTCAAAGCATCAGCCACACGATTTGAAACACCCGCCTTATGCTTGATCACAAAAGTAAATTGCTGAAGAAAAGAGATCCAAGACGCATGACGATGTGAGATCTTATCTTGGCTGCCGAGATGTTTTAGTGAATCATGGTCGGTGTAGAGAACAAACTCCCTCTGAAAGAGGTAATGACGCCAATGTTTGACAGCCTGGACAACCGCATAAAACTCGACATCATAAGTACTAAAACAAAGTTTAGCACTAGAAAGTTTCTCACTAAAATAGGCAACGGGACGACCAGATTGGCTAAGAACAGCACCAATGCCTGTTTTTGAGGCATCACAATGGAGCTAGAAAGGAAGTGAAAAATCTGGGAGAACAAGAATAGGTGCAGAAATCAGCCTACACTTAATCTCGTGAAACGCAGCATCGGCTTCGTCCGTCCAATGAAACTTATTCCCTTTCATGCAATCTGTGATAGGAGCCATAACACCACTAAAGTGAGGGATGAAACGCCGATAAAAAGATGCCAAACCATGAAAGCTGCGAACTTCAGTAAGGGAGAATGGTTTAGGCCATTGTTAGACAACGAGAACCTTACCAGGGTCGACCTTGAGTTCCTCACGAGAAACCACATAACCAAGAAACTGAATGGAAGCAGCCATAAACGAACACTTGGCTATAGCGACATAGAATTTATCTCGACGGAGAACCAATAATACTTCACGCAAGTGTTCAAGGTGTATAACGGGGTTTGCACTATAGATCAAGATGTCATCAAAATAAACGACGACAAACTTCCCAATGAAAGGGCGAAGAGCTTGATTCATCACACGCATAAAAGTACTAGGGGCATTGAACAGACCGAATGGCATGACCAACCACTCATATAAGCCTTCACGAGTCTTAAATGCAATTTTCCATTCATCTCCCATGCGAATACGAATCTGATGATACCCACTTTTCAAATCAAGTTTGCTAAACACACAAGCACCGCCCAACTGATCTAGTAAATCATCCAACCGAGGAATGGGAAAACGATAACGTACCGTAATTTTATTGATAGCACGACTATCCACGCACATGCGCCAAGAGCCATCCTTTTTCGGGGTAAGGAGGGCTGGGACAGCACAAGGGCTAAGGCTCTCACAAATATGACCCTTAGCGAGTAAATCCTCCACCTGGCGGCATAACTCTTCGTGTACCTTGGGACTCATGCAATAGTGGGGTCGATTTGGTAAGGCAGCCCCTGGCACCAAATCAATCTGATGTTGAATGTCCCATAATGGTGGTAATTCTGAAGGAAGAGATTCAGGAAACACATCCACAAATTCATGTAATAAAGGGTGAACCTCAACAGGTACAACACTAGAAGTATCACTAGCAGCAACTGGATGAGAAAATAAGACAAATACCACACCAGATTCTTCTATAGCAGCCTTAAAAGGACCACGAGACAGCAACGTGGTCGAGGGTAGTGCTTAAGCAGTACTTGTAGCAACCCCTTTTGGCTTATGTGGAATTAAAACAATTTTCTTCCCACGAAACATAAAAGAATAAGTATTGGCGCGACCATCATGTAGAACAGTATTATCATACTGCCATGGGCGACCAAGCAAAAGGTGACAAGCATCCATGGGAACCACGTCACAGTAAATAGCATCATTATAAGTAAGGCCAATGGAAAAATTGACAAGCACACGTTTGGAAACAGTGACATCGATACCTTGACTGAGACAAGAGAGGCGATAAGGCTTAGGGTGAGGCTCAGTAGATAGACTGAGTTTGGAAACAGCGACCTCAGAAATCACATTTTCACAGCTACCAGCATCAATAATGAAAGTGCATACCTTGCCGCCAATAGTGCAAGTCGAATGAAATAGATTATTGCGTAACCACTCGTTATCAGGAGCACGAGGGGTTAAAAAGGACCTGCGCAACATCAAAAGAGGACCAACATCACCTGAAACATATTCCTCATCGACATCATCAGAATACTCATCATAAACAGGGGACAAATATGACTCAGATTCATTAGCTTCTGACAAAAGGCCACGATTGGCAGATTTTGGGTTTCGACAATCCGTTTGTCGATGGCTAAGTTCACCGCAATTAAAATACCTCAAACCTCCACCGGGACGCCCTTGAGGTGGATTCGAAGGACCAGGAGTAGGTGCAGGGATCTGTGGGGTAGCCGAAGGACGAGGAACCTGCGTAGAAGATCCCTTGGGACTTGCCGAATCAGAGACCTGGCGAAAACCTCCAAGGACACGCTGATTCAATTGTTTTTCGGCCTGCGAAGCGCGTTGATGTGCTTCAGCAACAGTCAACAAGTCAAACATGTTGAGAACATTCTGTAATTGGAGACGAAGACCACCAATATAGCGAGAAACCAACTGAATATGGGATTCATGGAGATCAGTGCGAGCGAGTAACTCATAAAAAGCTGTTGTATAATCATCGACAGAACGAGTGCCTTGGCGAAGATTCTGAAAGCGCTGGTACAATTCTCGCTCAAAATTGTAGGGCAAGAAGGTAGCCCTAGCATATTTCTTAAATTTATCCCAACTCGAAATCTTAGCCTTACCGCTGCGAACACGAGTTTGCTTGAGTTGTTTCCACCAAGCCTGTGCACGACCGCGTAACCGAATCGCTACCAGGGAGACGCGACGATCATCAAGAACTTTCTTGAAATCCAGAATTTCGTCAACTTGGGACAGCCAATGGACAAACTCCTCCGGCTTAAGACTACCATCAAAAGTCGGAATCTCCACCTTGAAACTATGCTCCCAACGGTTATTGGGACGTTCAGGGTAATGATTCCGGAAATCACCAAACGGGTTTTCGTCCGTAACAGTAACATCATCATCCGGATGGTGCATGTTGACGAACTCATTCAACCGTTGAGTCAATGTGTCAACCTGTTGCTGAAGATCAGCGTTAGCACGTCGCAAATCAGCGTTATCAGTACCAGCATCACCATTGTTGGCAGCGCGAGGTTGTCTTCGGGGCGGCATAACTCAGGATCGACTGGAATCTGATACGACTCTGATGCAGCGTACGTGGTTAGCAGGAAGAACTAATATCAAAACTCGTTGATTCAAAAGAATACCGAAAATTGATAGATATGAGGAAACCTCGTTTTTTATTAATCAAGCAAAAAAAGTGCCTAACAAAAACGTCTAAGAGTGCTTAAATACTGAAAACCTAACTTGCTGGAAAATCTAACTATTAAAAATTGCAAGAAGTGCCCAAAACTTATAAAAATACGATTTAGCCCAAAACTTATAAAAACACTAAATCTGACACTTCCGCAACAACTTCTGATTTGCCATCTTTTGCATAAACACCTCCTCAAATTGCACCGCACATTTACTGTGTGCTGTCTTATGCATTGTCGCCTTACGCCTAATGCAATATTTTTTTACTTGATACAACACATTTCTAAAGTGCTGCAAAATTTTACCTGTAAAGTGTTGCAGTAGGTCATAAAGTGCTGCATTAGGCTTAATGCAACACATTACTGTGTGCCGTCTTATGCATTGTCGACTTGGGCCTAATGCAACACGTTCTTTTTTACTTAATGCAGCACATTTCTAAAGTGCTGCAATATTTTACAAGTGCAACCGTTTTTTTTTTTTTTTCTTTTTGAAAGCAAATGCAACACTTTTAAAGTGCACATATAAACCAACTGCAACACTTTTTCATCCAATTGCAACACTTCTTTATTTAATTTTAAACATATGGCAACAATTCGGCCTATCAAATACAACATTTTCATGTACAAATGCAACACTAGTTTTTGTATATTACGATGTTAATTCTGTTAATTTCCAATAATGTAATTATAATAAAATTACAAATAAAGGCAACTTATTATAATTCTAGTAAATTAAAAAACTGAATAGAAATTACAATTTAACAGAGGCGAGTAGAACCCTTTTCGTAAGATAATTTTGCCCTCGTATAAGAGCAGACGGCTCAGGCAATATGTCCCCAAGATACAACTGCTACGTTTCTGAGTTAGGTGCTCTCCAAAACTCAGAACTCCGGTCAAGATGTGGATTTTAGTCCCATTCCCTCTAGCAGTTTCTGAAATTGATCTCTATTCAGACCTTTTGTGAGTGAATCCCCCAAATTAACATTTGACCTCACATAGTTAATAGATATAACTCCATTTCTGATCAATTGTCGCACGGTATTATGTCTCTGACGATTGTGTCGAGACTTACCATTATACATAAGGCTCTGTGCTCTTCCAATTGCAGCTTGGCTATAGCAATGGACCATAACACAGGGCACAGACTTCTTCCAGCATGGAATTGTAACACCCCAAACTAGGCGGATATTACAGTGTCGTGGACCCCCAACTGGGACCCACCAGGCGAATGAAAATTAATGAATTAAATAATATAATTGTAATACCGAACCCATTATATCATCAATTACTCCGATGAGGAGTTTCAAGTACAACACGCCCAGGAAACACAAAATATATGTATGTTTCATATGAAGATAAAATATACAACACTGAATGAAATGGAATCCAAACGGAACTGCAGCGGAACTTACACATCAAAGAAACATGAATACTGAAAATACTGGGCCCCCCTACTAGTATCACTGGGACTCCTCGCCATCAACGTTCTCTTCCCTTGCTTTTACCTTGCCATGACCTAAAACAACATCCCTAAACGGGTTCAGTTACACAGAACAACAATCCTCAAGAGTTGAACAAAATACAATAATCACATGAATGAGTTATGAAATTAAGTTGAATGATGGGCATCATAGTACTCCACGAATGGGATGTGCAAGTGCACAAGCTGTAATACCCGTAATTTTGGATTTCCGGTAATTTCTTTTTTCGGCATAAGTCCGTTTTGACAACTCGCTCATGACCGTTTCGTCATTCCGAGAATGATTAATTCTATACTTTTTGTCATCCGAGTTCGTTTCGGTGTTGTTTTGTTGAGTTCCGTGCTTTTTAGCGACTTTTCCGCATTTGAGTTTGATTCTTGCGAATCTCGTCCGAAACTGTTGTTTCGAGTTTCCCGCAAGTCTGTTTAACTTTGTTAGACGTGTTGTGAACTTCGGTTTGGTTATTCGATCACGTATCGTGATTCCCGGGCGTTTTGGGCCATTTTGTAATTTACCCAAAGTTACGGGTATCCGTATCTGTAATTGATGTCTCGACCCGTTTCTTGGCCGCGTATGATTAATTATTGCATTACGTTTTCATTTCGAGTCGTTGATGTCGTCCGCGAACTTTTCGTCGTGTTCGTTCCGTGCGTTTTCGGAAATCGAGGCGTCGGGTCGTGGCGGGTGGCGGTGGCCGGACAGTGCGGCATCGGAAGTCTTGGGCAGCGGCGAGCACGACAGAACCGGCGTAAGCGCACGCTTCTGGCCGGGGCCATTCTGTGCGCTAGCTCGGCGATGTAAGCGCCTGTGTCGAGTCGACCAGCGTCGCTATCGGGCACAGGCGGAGGATTACGAGGTTCTGGACTCGGGTAGGATCGGCAGGTAGCGCACGCTACTGTCGGTCATGGCGCATGCTAACCGGCAGGGGTAGCGCACACTGTCGGCCGACTAACGTACGTTACCGGGATGAGTTTGTTAGTCCAGAGGCTACTGGACAGGTCGGCTAGCGCGCGCAGGCTTCCGGCCGTAGCGCACGCTAGCGGGAGTCGGGCGACGAGTCATGGTCGGCAGAATTGGTCGGTGGTGCCGGGTCATGCGGGCCATGGCCGAGAGTGCTGGGCCGATACTGGCCGATAGCGCACGCTAGTCCGGGAAGGCTAGCACACGCTAGTTCCGGCCCAGTATATATATGAAAGACCATCGACTTTTTCATTCATTTTTCATTTCCTTTCTCTTTGGTCCGCGGCTGGGGTTTTGGAGGAGACGAAGCCATGTTGTTGGACAACAAATCCATGAAGTTCTTGAGGTTATATCGTTGATCAATCATCCTATAACATCCTTCGATCCAGCGAATCAAGGTTAGATCTTTAGAACCCTACTTTTGGGTAGATTTGGGGGGTTTTGCGTTTTTGTCCGATTCGTTCCGTTTTGTTGATTAATTCATGATGAGTATGATTAATCTTGTTGGTATTCTTAGTTTCCGTATGGATTCATGGTATATTTCGTGGTTTTTACGGAATCGAGAGGGTTTGGTTGTGGCCTGCCCTCGTCGTTGTTTATATACGAATATACATGAATCGTGGGCGGGTTCTCGGGTGTATTCCAACCCCGTATTCATTTAGAAATGGTTGTGATTGTATTCGTCGAATCGTTAGGTTCGGTTTCGTTGGTTCCTAGCGTTCGTCGATGACTTTCCTTTCCGTTCGTTGCGTCGTCAATAATTCAAGGCAAGTAATTCTTGGAAACCTTTATGCTTAACGTGGAATGGTAATGTATATTGTGTGTGCTTTACTCACCTCGGGAGGGTCTGACGGGGCCTCGAGGGAATCTATGGCTTCATCCTGGATTCATGAGTTTGATTCGCTAGCTAGCTCGGGAGGGTCCTTAGAGGCCTCGAGTGGGATTCGTGGCTTCGTCCCGGTCCTAGGTGACGTGTGGATGCTTGATTTGTTTTATGAATGTGGCCAGCTCGGGAGGGTCCTTAGAGGCCTCAAGTGGGATTCGTGGCTTCGTCCCGGTCCTAGGTAAATTAATTGTGACTGTTTGTTTCCGGAAAAGACATGTCTGGTTTTGGTTTTTGAAATGATATTGGTGCATGTACTATGAAATGTGTAAGCGATTGGTTTGCCTTGAATACTTGTACTAGCGTAATTGCTAACCCCTTTGGGGACCCGTTGTCGGGGAAATTCTTGTTATGGATTTCAGGTTATGTTCAGCCAGACGAACGGGCGCTGGGATGGTATGAGGATGTCGGCCAAGGTTGTTGACATGTGCAATTGAGTCTTGTAATTTCCTACTGTCTCTTTTGATGTGGATGTTTTCCAAATTGTAAACTTATAGATTGTACTCGCGAGTACTTAGGCTTTTCCTTCCGGATTGTGATTGGTCTTCGTTGGAGTTACCGTATTTGTCGGTTGATGTTTATTATGCCGGTTGTACCGGACGTGTTGTTTTATGTTCTTGTTGTTAACAATTGTTTCCTTGTTAACCGAGACGGTTAGTCGAGTGGTGTTTTCTTGTGTTAGCCTGGTGGGTCCCATGTAGGGGTCCACGGCGCTGTAATACACCTCGAATATCTTGGGGGTGTTACAGAAAATGGTATCAGAGCTCTAGGTTTATGGATACCTAACCTTGTCGGTTATTTGGGTCTAGTTATGTTTTGTTTTGCACATTGTCACACATTTAGGCATCTCAGTACATCCAGTGCTCGTAAGTTTTCCTTAATCGATCCTCTTGCTTTCTCGTATTGAATTTCCACTTCTTGAACTGTGATTGCCTCTCTTGTACTTATCGTCGAGTTGTTTTTTTTTCGATCCATCCGGTTCGTGTACTTTTGATTCTAGTATTGCGCAGTCCTTTATCTCTCTGGAGTATGTGCGCCGTTCTGGGCTCGACCGTTTGTCGTCTTGCGAGCCTTCCATCGCTAAACTTCGTAGCGTTGGTTGGATCGTTGGTGATCGAAATATCCGAGATTTGCTCCGTGGTATACTGTGAGAGGGCTTGACCCTCTAGTCTTTTGTTGTATGATGGAATCTGTGTTTGGTAATTGCAATATACTAAATGTATGTTGAGCCAAACGTACTGATGGTTTGGACACCGAGGGGTGCAGTGTGATGTGAATGTTTTGAACATTGATATGTTCCGGGAAAGGTATCGATGGCAGAGTTTGTTGAGGAACTCACATAGATGGTTTCGACGTGTGTTCGAATCGGTGTTCGTTAGTTATACTATTAAACTTGAAGAGATAGTTTGACATATGCTTGGAATTAGTATTTCCGAGTTGCGCTTGTTGAACTGGTGATTTTTGAATGCCGTATGTGTGTGTGTTCGGGAATTGATGGTACTTGGCTAATTATTAATATTTACAACCAATGTGTTTCTATTAATAATAATACATGTAGCGTGCATGCTTGAAAATTTCTTAGACTTGATCGTATTGTGGGTTTTTGAAAAGTGACATGAATTTGGGCGAGCCAACCTTGTATTTTCAAATAAAACCTTGTTTCGGTATTTAAAGGTCGTGTATAAAAGTGTTTAGGACATTTTATAAAATCTCTGCATTGTTAAGCCCTTGTCGTGTTTGAAAGGGTCTTGAAAACGATTTTTAACTTATCGGTTTTATTTTCGAATAACTAGAGTATACGATTTTAAAATCAGATTAGCCTGGGGAAACCTAGGCTGTCGAGTCAAGTTGTGTTTGTTGAGTTTTGTCTCATCGGATTTTGTCTGACTTAGTCGCATCGCGACGCGTCGTTTGAGATCATTGGTCGTGATTAGTATCGAGGGGCGGTCGTCACTTACGTGCGACCTATGGATGTAAAACTCCCTTCCTTATGTTGTGCCTCGTGTGACACGAGTTATTTGTATGATTAGTCGTTAAATGATGGAATCCCTCTGTGGATTTTGATTTCACGATATGTGTTTATTCGACTCTCGTATTTGGTTTATACGAGGAGTGTCGTCGCTGCTGATGTATTTTCGTACCGCATTTTATCCGTTGCGTGAGTTCTTTCAAACGGCTTTCGGTATTTTTCAAACTGAGTTTTATTTCGTAAAACCGATTCCCTAAATCAAGTTTTGGCATTTTGGCCTTGAACATTTTATGACGGTTTGACAAATGAGTTTGTGAGTTTTGGAAAATATTACCGTCATTGGTCTTTTTAGCATTTTCGAAATGACGTAGGAAATTATGCTTAACCTGGTAAATCCTTGTGAGAAAGGTTTACGGCATGTAATTTTTCTGATATGTTATGTTGTTGTCTCTGTGGGTCATTAGCGCACACTACGCCTTGCGGCTAGCGCGCGCGAGAGTGCGTTGGTAGCACGCTAAGGGGAGGATAGCGCCGCTACACAGTAGTTCGAGGCGATCCAGGAGCTACTGGACTGGGTCTGAAGTTCTCGTTAGCGCACGCTAACACTTGGGGTTAGCGCACGCTAACAGTGTATTTTGGTCAGGAGTTTTGTTTGATGCCGTGATAGCGCACGCTAACCTTAATGATTAGCGCACGCTAATTGTGTCCAGTATAAGTACTGGACACTAGTCTAGAAGTTGCATTTTTCTTCATTTCTTCTTCTTCCTCCATGAGTTTGAGACGTAGCGACTAGGGTTCGCATCTGGGCTGATTTTTATTCTATCCAAAGGTGTTTTGGAGTATCCTAGATGATTTTTAAACATCATCTAATCCATTGTTCTTAGCCGAATCTAGGTATTTTTCTTGAATCCCTAGAGTTGACTTTTTGGAGTTTTGTTCTTGATATTATTTTCCATCCAGTTTTGATAAACCGATTGTTGTTTTCACGATGTTGTTAAACATATCCTAAGGATTGTATATCACGGTCGTGATTTTGAACGATTTGATGCGTGTGATATGATGTGTTTAAGTGAATGTTGATGCGTGCAAATTTTGGGCATTTTGGCCTATTGTACTTCTGAAAAACCTTGAGTACCTTAGAAAATAAATCTCGAGACGTAATTTTTAAAATGAATTATTTTCTCACAGTGTTCTCAAGATGCCTACTAGCGCCACGCTATGTTTCAAAATTATTCTACTTTGAGGACCAAAATATTTTGAGATATTTCTAATGATTTAGAAACGCATTCGCTTAGACCCGAAGGTCGAATATTGCTGAAAAGTTTTAATTCAAAGAAAGGTGTCCTCATTTTTTATCAAACGCAAGATGACTTTTTTTTCCAAGTCTCGATGACGATGTTTGTACTACTTTTGATATATGATACTCAAGATCAACTGGTGCTTGCAAATTATTTTCAGAAGGTAGTTTTCATTTTCAAAACCTATCGTTCCTATTTGCAGTCCGGGAATATATGTGTGATGTTCGTACTCTCGTTAGGGTGTTAACCCCCGAGTTGTGGTTGAATTGGTGGTGTGAGCGTTGAGTCGTTCGCCACACAGTTGTCGTGGTACCCTCTGTGAGGGGTGTGATGTTGGTATTGGATGTTGTCGCCTCGTAGCGGTTTATGCATTATCGCATATGATTGTGTGCATCGATGATTGTTCCGCGTTGTGTCGATTGCTTGTTGTATTGTTACCTTGGTTTCGTTGTTGTGAGTTTCGGGGGCGAGGTCAAAGGTAATACCCGTACTATTTTGACTTCTATATTTTCTCTTTCTCCAGTCTACCGATTCGCTCGTGTTCATTGATACCTTCTGAACTTGTTCTGTACCTTGGTTTCATCGTTCGAACGAGCTGTAATCTGGTTTTGAGTCGATCTGGTTATCGCTGTGACTTTTCCGAATTCGGTTCGATTCTTGTGAACCTTGTTCGTAAGTAACATCTTTTGGTTCTAATAGTTCTTTTGTTCGAAGTGGATCGGATTTTGAACTTCTGTATTTTCGGCTCTATCGACTCGTTTATGCTCGTTAACATTTCTGAACTTTCCATGTCCCTTGCTTTTGTTGATCGAACGAGGGTGGTATTGTTTCGGAATAACTTGTCTGTCGTTGTGGCTTTTCAATCGCTGTTCCCTTTCCTGTGGATCTTATTGGAATGCACGTCTTTCTGTTCTCACTAGGTCATCCTGGGAGTTGTTGTTTGAATTTTATTATCCTACGTGTTTCGGACATGATTGTTCGATTTTTGTTGTCTCAATCGTTTGTTTGTTCGGTTTTTGTTCTCGTTTCGTGATTGTTGAGCGTTCAGGCTCCCTCGTAATTCCCTTAAGTTCGTGAAATTAGTCTCGTTTTCGATCTTCCAACCCTTGGGCGGTGGAATTCCGTATTTGTTCAGCGTTTGACTCGCGTTTTGGGTGATGAACCGTTGGGTTGGTCAATCGTATTGATTTTCGTTCGTTGAGTTTTGTGATTGTTCGGATAATCGACTATATTGTATTGTCTGTTTGATGACGCTTGCCACTTTTGATTTTATTCTGTCTCTATCGGTAGCGTTGTGTTAGTCGCCGTGGAGCGTATTTTCAT
Source organism: Orobanche coerulescens (assembly GCA_033398695.1). Taxonomy (NCBI): domain Eukaryota; kingdom Viridiplantae; phylum Streptophyta; class Magnoliopsida; order Lamiales; family Orobanchaceae; genus Orobanche; species Orobanche coerulescens. The sequence continues at coordinate 171,986,007 of CM065806.1, read as the reverse complement.
GCCGTATGTCTCTTTGCGCTTCTTGCAGCGTTTCGCCGTCGGGCGCGAGTTTTCGGTTTTCGTGTATCTCGTTGAGTTTTCCTAGCAGGGGATATTGCTTCTCCCTACTTATTTTAAGTTTCGGGACGAAACTTCTTTTAAGGAGGGTAGAATGTAATACCCGTAATATTGGATTTCCGGTAATTTCTTTTTTCGGCGGAAGTCCGTTTTGACAACTCTCTCATGACCGTTTCGTCATTCCGAGAATGATTAATTCTGCACTTTTTGTCATCCGAGTTCGTTTCGGTGTTGTTTTGTTGAGTTCCGTGCTTTTTAGCGACTTTTCCGCATTTGAGTTTGATTCTTGCGAATTTCGTCCGAAACTGCTGTTTCGAGTTTCCCGCAAGTCTGTTTAACTTTGTTAGACGTGTTGTGAACTTTGGTTTGGTTATTCGATCACGTATCGTGATTCCCGGGCGTTTTGAGCCATTTTGTAATTTACCCAAAGTTACGGGTATCCGTATCTGTAATTGATGTCTCGACCCGTTTCTTGGCCGCGTATGATTAATTATTGCATTACGTTTTCATTTCGAGTCGTTGATGTCGTCCGCGAACTTTTCGTCGTGTTCGTTCCGTGCGTTTTCGGAAATCGAGGCGTCGGGTCGTGGCGGCTGAGCGGTGGCCGGACCCGGTGCGGCCTTGTCGGAATCTTGAGCCTTGGCGGCGAGCACGCGAGAACCGTGTAAGCGCACGCTTCTGGCCGGAGCGCTGCGCTAGCTTCGGCGATGTAGCGCCTGTTGTCGAGTCGGCCAGCGTGCGCTATCGGGCACAGGCGGAGGATTACGAGGTTACGGACTCGGGTAGGATCGGCGGGTGGCGCACGCTCTGTCGGTCGTCGTGGCGCACGCTAACCGGCGAGGGTAGCGCCTGTTGTCGGCCGACTAGCGTACATTAGGGATGAGTTTGTTAGTCCGGAGGCTCTTTGGGCCAGTCGGCTAGCGCGCGCGAGGCTTGGCCGTAGCGCACGCTAGCGGAGTCGGGCGGCGAGTCATGGTCGGCGGGGTGGTCGGTGGTGTCGGGTCATGCGGGCCATGGCCGAGAGTGCTGGGCCGATACTGGCCGATAGCGCACGCTAGTCCGGGAAGGCTAGCGCACGCTAGTTCCGGCCCAGTATATATATGACAGACCAACGACTTTTTCATTCATTTTTCATTTCCTTTCTCTTCGGTCCGCGGCTGGGGTTTTGAAGGAGACGAAGCCATGTTGTTGGACAACAAATCCATGAAGTTCTTGAGGTTATATCGTTGATCAATCATCCTATAACATCCTTCGATCCAGCGAATCAAGGTTAGATCTTTAGAACCCTACTTTTGGGTAGATTTGGGGGTTTTTGCGTTTTTGTCCGATTCGTTCCGTTTTGTTGATTAATTCATGATGAGTATGATTAATCTTGTTGGTATTCTTAGTTTCCCTATGGATTCATGGTATATTTCGTGGTTTTTACGGAATCGAGAGGGTTTGGTTGTGGCCCGCCCTCGTTGTTGTTTATATACGAATATACATGAATCGTAGGCGGGTTTTCGGGTGTATTCCAACTCCGTATTCATTTAGAAATGGTTTTGATTGTATTCTTAGAATCGTTAGGTTCGGTTTCGTTGGTTCCTAGCGTTCGTCGGAGACTTTCCTTTCCGTTCGTTGCGTCGTCAATAATTCAAGGCAAGTAATTCTTGGAAACCTTTATGCTTAACGTGGAATGGTAATGTATATTGTGTGTGCTTTACTCACCTCGGGAGGGTCCGACGGGGCCTCGAGGGAATCTATGGCGTCTGGATTCATGAGTTTGATTCGCTAGCCAGCTCGGGAGGGTCCTTAGAGGCCTCGAGTGGGATTCGTGGCTTCGTCCCGGTCCTAGGTGACGTGTGGATGCTTGATTTGTTTTATGAATGTGGCCAGCTCGGGAGGGTCCTTAGAGGCCTCAAGTGGGATTCGTGGCTTCGTCCCGGTCCTAGGTAAATTAATTGTGACTGTTTGTTTCCGGAAAAGACATGTCTGGTTTTGGTTTTTGAAATGATATTGGTGCATGTACTATGAAATGTGTAAGCGATTGGTTTGCCTTGAATACTTGTACTAGCGTAATTGCTAACCCCTTTGGGGACCCGTTGTCGGGGAAATTCTTGTTATGGATTTCAGGTTATGTTCAGCCAGACGAACGGGCGCTGGGATGGTACGAGGATGTCGGCCAAGGTTGTTGACATGTGCAATTGAGTCTTGTAATTTCCTACTATCTCTTTTGATGTGGATGTTTTCCAAATTGTAAACTTATAGATTGTACTCGCGAGTACTTAGGCTTTTCCTTCCGGATTGTGATTGGTCTTCGTTGGAGTTACTGTATTTGTCGGTTGATGTTTATTATGCCGGTTGTACCGGACGTGTTGTTTTATGTTCTTGTTGTTAACAATTGTTTCCTTGTTAACCGAGACGGTTAGTCGAGTGGTGTTTTCTTGTGTTAGCCTGGTGGGTCCCATGTAGGGGTCCACGGCGCTGTAATACACCTCGAATATCTTGGGGGTGTTACAGAAAATGGTATCAGAGCTCTAGGTTTATGGATACCTAACCTTGTCGGTTATTTGGGTCTAGTTATGTTTTGTTTTGCACATTGTCACACCGCTGCCGGCATCTCAGTACATCCAGTGCTCGTAAGTTTTCCTTAATCGATCCTCTTGCTTTCTCGTATTGAATTTCCACTTCTTGAACTGTGATTGCCTCTCTTGTACTTATCGTCGAGTTGTTTTTTTTCGATCCATCCGGTTCGTGTACTTTTGATTCTAGTATTGCGCAGTCCTTTATCTCTCTGGAGTATGTGCGCCGTTCTGGGCTCGACCGTTTGTCGTCTTGCGAGCCTTCCATCGCTAAACTTCGTAGCGTTGGTTGGATCGTTGGTGATCGAAATATCCGAGATTTGCTCCGTGGTATACTGTGAGAGGGCTTGACCCTCTAGTCTTTTGTTGTATGATGGAATCTGTGTTTGGTAATTGCAATATACTAAATGTATGTTGAGCCAAACGTACTGATGGTTTGGACACCGAGGGGTGCAGTGTGATGTGAATGTTTTGAACATTGATATGTTCCGGGAAAGGTATCGATGGCAGAGTTTGTTGAGGAACTCACATAGATGGTTTCGACGTGTGTTCGAATCGGTGTTCGTTAGTTATACTATTAAACTTGAAGAGATAGTTTGACATATGCTTGGAATTAGTATTTCCGAGTTGCGCTTGTTGAACTGGTGATTTTTGAATGCCGTATGTGCGTGTGTTCGGGAATTGATGGTACTTGGCTAATTATTAATATTTACAACCAATGTGTTTCTATTAATAATAATACATGTAGCGTGCATGCTTGAAAATTTCTTAGACTTGATCGTATTGTGGGTTTTTGAAAAGTGACATGAATTTGGGCGAGCCAACCTTGTATTTTCAAATAAAACCTTGTTTCGGTATTTAAAGGTCGTGTATAAAAGTGTTTAGGACATTTTATAAAATGCTACCGCTGTTAAGCCCTTGTCGTGTTTGAAAGGGTCTTGAAAACGATTTTTAACTTATCGGTTTTATTTTCGAATAACTAGAGTATACGATTTTAAAATCAGATTAGCACAGGAAACCTAGGTGTCGAGTCAAGTTGTGTTTGTTGAGTTTTGTCTCATCGGATTTTGTCGACTTAGTCGCATCGCGGCAGCGTCGTTTGAGATCATTGGTCGTGATTAGTATCGAGGGGCGGTCGTCACTTACGTGCGACCTATGGATGTAAAACTCCCTTCCTTATGTTGTGCCTCGTGTGACACGAGTTATTTGTATGATTAGTCGTTAAATGATGGAATCCCTCTGTGGATTTTGATTTCACGATATGTGTTTATTCGACTCTCGTATTTGGTTTATACGAGGAGTGTCGTCGCTGCTGATGTATTTTCGTACCGCATTTTATCCGTTGCGTGAGTTCTTTCAAACGGCTTTCGGTATTTTTCAAACTGAGTTTTATTTCGTAAAACCGATTCCCTAAATCAAGTTTTGGCATTTTGGCCTTGAACATTTTATGACGGTTTGACAAATGAGTTTGTGAGTTTTGGAAAATATTACCGTCATTGGTCTTTTTAGCATTTTCGAAATGACGTAGGAAATTGTGCTTAACCTGGTAAATCCTTGTGAGAAAGGTTTACGGCATGTAATTTTTCTGATATGTTATGTTGTTGTCTCTGTGGGTCATTAGCGCACACTACGCCTTGCGGCTAGCGCGCGCGAGAGTGCGTTGGTAGCACGCTAAGGGGAGGATAGCGCACGCTACAGTAGTTCGGGCGATCCGGGAGCTCTTTGGGTGGTGCAGTTCTCGTTAGCGCACGCTAACACTTGGGGTTAGCGCACGCTAACAGTGTATTTTGGTCAGGAGTTTTGTTTGATGCCGTGATAGCGCACGCTAACCTTAATGATTAGCGCACGCTAATTGTGTCCAGTATAAGTACTGGACACTAGTCTAGAAGTTGCATTTTTCTTCATTTCTTCTTCTTCCTCCATGAGTTTGAGACGTAGCGACTAGGGTTCGCATCTGGGCTGATTTTTATTCTATCCAAAGGTGTTTTGGAGTATCCTAGATGATTTTTAAACATCATCTAATCCATTGTTCTTAGCCGAATCTAGGTATTTTTCTTGAATCCCTAGAGTTGACTTTTTGGAGTTTTGTTCTTGATATTATTTTCCATCCAGTTTTGATAAACCGATTGTTGTTTTCACGATGTTGTTAAACATATCCTAAGGATTGTATATCACGGTCGTGATTTTGAACGATTTGATGCGTGTGATATGATGTGTTTAAGTGAATGTTGATGCGTGCAAATTTTGGGCATTTTGGCCTATTGTACTTCTGAAAAACCTTGAGTACCTTAGAAAATAAATCTCGAGACGTAATTTTTAAAATGAATTATTTTCTCACAGTGTTCTCAAGATGCCTACTAGCGCCACGCTATGTTTCAAAATTATTCTACTTTGAGGACCAAAATATTTTGAGATATTTCTAATGATTTAGAAACGCATTCGCTTAGACCCGAAGGTCGAATATTGCTGAAAAGTTTTAATTCAAAGAAAGGTGTCCTCATTTTTATCAAACGCAAGATGACTTTTTTCCAAGTCTCGATGACGATGTTTGTACTACTTTTGATATATGATACTCAAGATCAACTGGTGCTTGCAAATTATTTTCAGAAGGTAGTTTTCATTTTCAAAACCTATCATTCCTATTTGCAGTCCGGGAATATATGTGTGATGTTCGTACTCTCGTTAGGGTGTTAACCCCCGAGTTGTGGTTGAATTGGTGGTGTGAGCGTTGAGTCGTTCGCCACACAGTTGTCGTGGTACCCTCTGTGAGGGGTGTGATGTTGGTATTGGATGTTGTCGCCTCGTAGCGGTTTATGCATTATCGCATATGATTGTGTGCATCGATGATTGTTCCGCGTTGTGTCGATTGCTTGTTGTATTGTTACCTTGGTTCCGTTGTTGTGAGTTTCGGGGGCGAGGTCAAAGGTAATACCCGTACTATTTTGACTTCTATATTTTCTCTTTCTCCAGTCTGGGATTCGCTCGTGTTCATTGATACCTTCAACTTGTTACGTACCTTGGTTTCATCGTTCGAGCAGTACATGTCTGGTTTTGAGTCGATCTGGTTATCGCTGTGACTTTTCCGAATTCGGTTCGATTCTTGTGAACCTTGTTCGGAAGTAACATCTTTTGGTTCTAATAGTTCTTTTGTTCGAAGTGGATCGGATTTTGAACTTCTGTATTTTCGGCTCTATCGACTCGTTTATGCTCGTTAACATTTCTGAACTTTCCATGTCCCTTGCTTTTGTTGATCGAACGAGGGTGGTATTGTTTCGGAATAACTCGTCTGTCGTTGTGGCTTTTCAATCGCTGTTCCCTTTCCTGTGGATCTTATTGGAATGCACGTCTTTCTGTTCTCACTAGGTCATCCTGGGAGTTGTTGTTTGAATTTTATTATCCTACGTGTTTCGGACATGATTGTTCGATTTTTGTTGTCTCAATCGTTTGTTTGTTCGGTTTTTGTTCTCGTTTCGTGATTGTTGAGCGTTCAGGCTCCCTCGTAATTCCCTTAAGTTCGTGAAATTAGTCTCGTTTTCGATCTTCCAACCCTTGGGCGGTGGAATTCCGTATTTGTTCAGCGTTTGACTCGCGTTTTGGGTGATGAACCGTTGGGTTGGTCAATCGTATTGATTTTCGTTCGTTGAGTTTTGTGATTGTTCGGATAATCGACTATATTGTATTGTCTGTTTGATGACGCTTGCCACTTTTGATTTTATTCTGTCTCTATCGGTAGCGTTGTGTTAGTCGCCGTGGAGCGTATTTTCATGCCGTATGTCTCTTTGCGCTTCTTGCAGCGTTTCGCCGTCGGGCACGAGTTTTCGGTTTTCGTGTATCTCGTTGAGTTTTCCTAGCAGGGGATATTGCTTCTCCCTACTTATTTTAAGTTTCGGGACGAAACTTCTTTTAAGGAGGGTAGAATGTAATACCCGTAATATTGGATTTCCGGTAATTTCTTTTTTCGGCGGAAGTCCGTTTTGACAACTCTCTCATGACCGTTTCGTCATTCCAAGAATGATTAATTCTGCACTTTTTGTCATCCGAGTTCGTTTCGGTGTTGTTTTGTTGAGTTCCGTGCTTTTTAGCGACTTTTCCGCATTTGAGTTTGATTCTTGCGAATTTCGTCCGAAACTGCTGTTTCGAGTTTCCCGCAAGTCTGTTTAACTTTGTTAGACGTGTTGTGAACTTTGGTTTGGTTATTCGATCACGTATCGTGATTCCCGGGCGTTTTGGGCCATTTTGTAATTTACCCAAAGTTACGGGTATCCGTATCTGTAATTGATGTCTCGACCCGTTTCTTGGCCGCGTATGATTAATTATTGCATTACGTTTTCATTTCGAGTCGTTGATGTCGTCCGCGAACTTTTCGTCGTGTTCGTTCCGTGCGTTTTCGGAAATCGAGGCGTCGGGTCGTGGCGGCTGAGCAGCTGGCCGGACCGGTGCGGCACTGTCGGAATCTTGGGCTGGCCGGCGAGCACGGCGAGAACCGGTGTAGCGCACGCTACGGCCGGGGCAGCTGCCAGCGCTAGCTCGCGGTGTAGCGCACGCTGTCGAGTCGGCCAAGTCTGTGCTCGGGCACAGGCGGAGGATTACGAGGTTACGGACTCGGGTAGGATCGGCGGGTAGCGCACGCTCTGTCGGTCGTGGCGCACGCTTCCGGCGAGGGTAGCGCCTTGTCGGCCGACTAGCGTGCGTTGCGGGATGAGTTTGTTAGTCCGAGAGGCTCTGGGCCAGTCGGCTAGCGCGCGCGAGCTTCGGCCGTAGCGCACGCTAGCGGGAGTCGGCGACGAGTCATGGTCGGCGGTGGTCGGTGGTGTCGGGTCATGCGGGCCATGGCCGAGAGTCTTTGGGCGATCTTGGCCGATAGCGCACTTAGTCCGGGAAGGCTAGCGCACGCTAGTTCCGCCCGATATATATATGACAGACCAACGACTTTTCATTCATTTTTCATTTCCTTTCTCTTCGGTCCATGGTGGGGTTTTGAAGGAGACGAAGCCATGTTGTTGGACAACAAATCCATGAAGTTCTTGAGGTTATATCGTTGATCAATCATCCTATAACATCCTTCGATCCAAATAATCAAGGTTAGATCTTTAGAACCTACTTTTGGGTAGATTTGGGGTTTTTGCGTTTTGTCCGATTCGTTCCGTTTTGTTGATTAATTCATGATGAGTATGATTAATCTTGTTGGTATTCTTAGTTTCCCTATGGATTCATGGTATATTTCGTGGTTTTTACGGAATCGAGAGGGTTTGGTTGTGGCCCGCCCTCGTTGTTGTTTATATACGAATATACATGAATCGTAGGCGGGTTTTCGGGTGTATTCCAACTCCGTATTCATTTAGAAATGGTTTTGATTGTATTCTTAGAATCGTTAGGTTCGGTTTCGTTGGTTCCTAGCGTTCGTCGGAGACTTTCCTTTCCGTTCGTTGCGTCGTTAATAATTCAAGGCAAGTAATTCTTGGAAACCTTTATGCTTAACGTGGAATGGTAATGTATATTGTGTGTGCTTTACTCACCTCGGGAGGGTCCGACGGGGCCTCGAGGGAATCTATGGCTTCGTCCTGGATTCATGAGTTTGATTCGCTAGCCAGCTCGGGAGGGTCCTTAGAGGCCTCGAGTGGGATTCGTGGCTTCGTCCCGGTCCTAGGTGACGTGTGGATGCTTGATTTGTTTTATGAATGTGGCCAGGTCGGGAGGGTCCTTAGAGGCCTCAAGTGGGATTCGTGGCTTCGTCCCGGTCCTAGGTAAATTAATTGTGACTGTTTGTTTCCGGAAAAGACATGTCTGGTTTTGGTTTTTGAAATGATATTGGTGCATGTACTATGAAATGTGTAAGCGATTGGTTTGCCTTGAATACTTGTACTAGCGTAATTGCTAACCCCTTTGGGGACCCGTTGTCGGGGAAATTCTTGTTATGGATTTCAGGTTATGTTCAAATGCACGAGCAGGCTACTGGATGGTACGAGGATGTCGGCCAAGGTTGTTGACATGTGCAATTGAGTCTTGTAATTTCCTACTATCTCTTTTGATGTGGATGTTTTCCAAATTGTAAACCTATAGATTGTACTCGCGAGTACTTGGGCTTTTCCTTCCGGATTGTGATTGGTCTTCATTGGAGTTACTGTATTTGTCGGTTGATGTTTATTATGCCGGTTGTACCGGACGTGTTGTTTTATGTTCTTGTTGTTAACAATTGTTTCCTTGTTAACCGAGACGGTTAGTCGAGTGGTGTTTTCTTGTGTTAGCCTGGTGGGTCCCATGTAGGGGTCCACGGCGCTGTAATACACCTCGAATATCTTGGGGGTGTTACACAAGCCTGCCGAGTGCCCGGAATACCGCATAAACACCCACAAAACTTGGCCTAATTAGTCTCACGGAGGCACGTTACCGTGTGTATAGTCCAATGTGTCTAGATCCCTACAAACACAATGACCTTAATGTGCCCGACTAAAAATTTTACACATATACCATCCGAAACAGAATACAATCCCGGAAGGTCACACGAACAAAAGCGACCCTGATGAAGAACAATGAATAGAACCGACAAGGGTCAAGAATGACTCACCAAGGTGAACTAATGATGCAATGAGTGATAGCTTCAAATGAAATGATTGGAACTGTTGTTCCTCGTGAATTGAATGGTAGTATGATAATTACAAGTCCCAACATGATTAATAACAAACATGAATTATACGTATGAATGAACAACAACGAAAGTAATGATTATCCTTTTAACCGAGCAAGAATTAACTTGCCTCAAATACCGGTGAATAATGTTCTTCCTCGAATAATGGTCCTTAATGGAGGTATCAGTCGCCCGAAAAACCTTGAATAACACAATTAGCAATAATTCGCTTAATATACGCATCGATTATGATCATAACTACTACAAGAGGTTGATACAATAATTCCAAACTCATTGGGGGCATTTTGACAAATACTTTGTAAACAATCTCCCATTATTTACAACTAATCCCAATTGTATCGAAAACCAACCTCCAAAAGAGTGATTCAATCCAACAAAACACCATCAATACAATCGATAATCCACTAGGAATACACAACTCGAGATTAAGATAACATCTAGTTGAAAACGCCAATTCCAAGTCAACCTTCAAAGTGTTCTTGAATAAACTTCCAACAATCCGATGATAACTCATAAAAACTCATAATCATATGTATATCCTTCACAAATCATGATTATATTATCCAAAACATTATGCTCCAACTCAAAATCGAATCTATGGTTGAAGAAGTTACCTTGAATTTGGATGAAGAATCCAAAAAGATGTATAAGTCACAAGTCGTACAGGAATAAGTCTAGGAGGGGTGAATAGACTTATTGAAACTCTTTTCCACAAAGGATGAGTTTCTCATCTGATGGTACAAATGATTTAGAGTCAATGTAAATGCGGAAGTCAACTGATGACGAACACAAAATTAATCAATAGAACACTTTACTATGGATGCAGCAGTTAAGTATGATGATAAAAGTAGTAAAACACGCAAGCAATTATAGTGGTCTCAGAGGTGGGGTAATCCTCTACTAATCCACTTTTCTCCAAACCAGTTGGAGATGAATTTACTATAATTCTCAACCAGTGATAAATATTACAGTGATTCAACCAATTACAACAGCTTCCAACCAGTGGAATTCCTTGCCGTTGCAACTCCATTTGACTGCCTTGCACTTCTTGATCTACGATTCTTGGATGCCTTTACAGTCTCTCGAACTTCAACTAGTGAAGTACCCCGAACTCAGGTTTTAAAGACACGAGTGATTGTATTCTCCAACTAAGAGCTTCTTCAAGTAAGAACTTTAGAACGCTTGCTCTTTCACGATGCTATTGTTCACTTTGATTGCTTTGTTTTTCTTTGATTGCGTGTAAGTGTTGTTCTCATTGTACTGCTCAACTTCAAATCTTCGGATATATATAGGTGTCGATCCTTGAGCATTTCTTCATAGCCGTTGCAAATCTATAACAAATCCGTCCGTTGGAGAGATAAACTTCTTTGTTTATTTTTCTGAACGTTGCAAGGCTGGATTCCCATATTTTAATCCAATTCCGACCTTTGTGAAGACTTCCATGTGATAGCGCCGAATCTTTTGAGTATAATAATATTAAAGTCTCTAGTGGTGGGTCTGGATGAATTACTTAATTCATATCCTTTCCGGGAATCTCTCCAATCTGTGACTTTCCGTAAATCTTGACTATTCAACGCATGCTGACGTGGACTGGAGTACTTGGCTGATTACTTGGCTGACCTCTCTGTGGTCAACTAGTCTGATGTGCAGTCAACCTTCTCTGGTGTCGACTTCTCTGATGTACCGACTTGTCTGTAGTCTTCTGACCTGATTTGAACTTGACTGATCTGATGGTCAGACTACAGATGACTTGACTTCCCTTCTTGACTACAGTCTGGTCCAACTTTCCTGATAAGATTGTTTGACCAGAACTTCTTTGATATGTTGCCTGATATGACTCGTCTGTGGTCAACCTTATCTGAACAGGTGAATTGACCAAGACTCGGCTGATATGTACTTAGCTGATTTTTAAGCCTAACTTATGTGGCCTATAGAAGATACTCATTTGGTTCTTTTTTCATTTTGCCAAGAATCTAACTTATCATAATTTGGCCTATGGAAGATATTTATTTGGTTCTTCCTTACATTTTGCCAAGTATTTTAAAACATACATTTGAATATAAAGATGACATCATCAAAATCTAACAAGTATTCCTAACAAATTCCACCGATTTTGATGATGGCAAAACTTAAGTAGTTATTCAGATGAACAGGTCTGCACATAAGTGCAAGACTCAAACTAAAACCAGTCTTGTTTTTGAGACAATTAGAGGTTGTCGTTCAAATGACTGTTTATATTAAATTTCTGTTTTGTTTACAAGTACATCAGCATTGAATCAAATAAATACAGAAAATTTACTGGTCTTTCAGAATCAAAAATTACAGAACAATACAAGTACAAATAAATGCTATCTGCCTATGCCTCTGCCCCTGCGGACAGTTTGCTTGGCAGGCCTAAAGAGCTTAGCACCGATTGGCCTTTTCTTGATAGGTGCTAGGCCGTATTTCCTTCTGACAACGAGTGCAGCAAAATCTTGTTCTTCTTGGGAAAAGAACTTATGCTCGTCACACAGCTTCTTTATCTTCCTTTGCAGCGCTAACTCATCCAATTCATTGTTTGGTAAAGTGGGCGGATCTTTAGGTCTGAAGGGAGGAATCATGGGGTATGCATTCCATCCCTTTGCATGTTTTAGTAGGACGACCCAGAGCTTTGGTTGTGTTGATTCCATAAAGTTAATAAAAGTCTGCTGTGGGGAGAAATTTTTATCCTGTAGTAACTCCCAGATATAAAAATCTTTAATGAACTTTTTCTTTGCAGATCCCCACATTGGACTAGCTTCGACAGGTAGGAAGTCTTCAACAAACCACAACTCTTTGCCATCCCATTCTAATGTAGGCTCTTCCCCATGACGATTCCTCATTCTCTTCTCTGTAGGCTAATCATCAGTCTGCTTTTGGTCAGCTATTTCCTTCCTCTTTGCAGTTGATGCCCCAGCTATAATTAATTGGACATCTTGCTTCTTCTTCGTCCTCAGCTCCTGAACTTCTCTTACTTCGCCATCTTCCCCCTGCATTCCTTCCCCTTTTTTGCCAGCATCAACCAATATGGTCAACTGCTGCTCTACTCTTTGCATCCAGTCAGTCATGCCAAGCGGCTCCAGGCTGGAGGGAGCATGCTGATCCTCCATGTGAATGGGTTCAGGGGTAGTAAACTGATCTGGCTGCTCCTCCTCATCAAACAATCACCTGGGTCGTTTGGTTGATGGTTCTGGTGAGGAGTGAATCATGGATGGCTCACCAGGGGCTGGTCCCCTTCTTTTGAAACGAATGGCAATGTGGGTATTGTCTGACTCTGTCTCAGACTGGTCTGCAGCTGCATCTTGGTCGGACTCATCTGAGCTCAAAGGATATCTGTAGGGAGTTCGCTCTTCAGACATCTCCTTTAGAATCTGAGCTGCTTTCCTCTCACCTCCTAGCCTCCTTAGGGTCTCTTGGTCTAAATGACCAAGTCTTTTGTTGATGTGGAAGGGGTTAGTGTTTCCTTTTTCCACACCAAGCTGCTCCAACATCCAACTAAGCTGCGTTCCGAATGCCAGCTTGGATTTTAATCTCTTTTCTTCAACTATCCACTCGGCTTTGTTCACCTTACGCACCAATTGCCTGAAGATGTAATCAACCCAGTCAATTCGTTCATCTTGAATAAGTGCTCCCAGCACCATGAACTTGGCTGATGATAATTGGTTGTAGCTGCCTGCCATCCCCATCACTATTTTGTTGGTTATATCCAACGCATACCCGTATTGCTTCTTCAATTTGCTCCTTTTGGCGGTCAGCTTTAACTTTTCCAGCTGGTCGACAGCCTTGATTTTAAGCCATGTTTCGGTTGCGTTCTGCTTTAGGGCTTCGACAGCCACGCCGTGGGATTTCATCCCGAAGATTTTCCCGACCGATTCTAGAGTAATATCCACTTGGATTCCACAAATAGAGATCCTTATGCCTGATTCGAGCACTCGGGATTCTCTGTAAAAAGCGAAACAGCCTCCTTGAAAAGATGTTTAGGGCTGATATCCAAAAATGGGTAGATCCCATTTGCCTTCCTCGCTCTAATGAGATGTCGCACGTCATTGTCTAGATTTGCCTCGAGAAGTCCTTCAAAATCGACGACCAGTGAGAAGATGATCTGGTCCTTCACATCTTTAAGGTTAACTACGTTGAAGTATGCTTCCATTTCTGCGCAAGAAAGATTTCTTCTGAGTGTATGAAAATTCGAAATGGGTTTTTGCTCTGTGAAAATTAGGGTTCGTAGGCGTGAAGAAGGTAAAGTGAAACGCCTTTTCGTATTTAAGAAGAAATTGAAGCGTCGTTTGGATTTTAATATTATTTTAATTTTAAGTTGGTTCAAATTTTGAATTAGTGGGGTCGTGTGAACGTGTAAGCCTGCTAGCTTGTCATCGTGTAATCGTGAACGTGGGCTTTCCATGTGTAAATAAATAATAATAAATTATTTAGTAGTTGGTCAAAGTTAGAAAACTTAGCTGGTTGACCGTTGACTGTCTGACTGCTCTGCATCAGGTAACTCTCCTTGTCTGCTTCAAGTAGGTTCTGATGCCTGTGGTCAACTTAGTCCGTCATTCGTCTTTTCGTCTGGTCTGATCAGGTAATTCATTTGGTCTTCAGGTAGCTTTCTCACCTGTACTAGATTCCCAATCTAGTAGTCCAAGTTCCCTGCTCAGCTCCAAAAACCTTTCTTCTGGTAAAGGTTTGGTGAAAATGTCAGCAATTTGATATTCCGTGCTGACTCTTTCAACTCTGACTCTCTTATTAAGCACGAGATCTCTAATGAAGTGATGCTTAACATCAATGTGCTTCGTCCTTGAGTGCAATACCGGATTGTTGGTAATTGCAATTGCACTATTGTTGTCGCACAAAATAGGAACTTCATTTGCAATTATATTATAATCCCTTAGCTATTGTCTGATCCATTAGATCTGGGCACAACAGCTACCTGCAGCTAGATATTCTGACTCTGTTGTTGAGATAGAGTTAGATATCTGCTTCTTGCTAAACCAGGATATCAGTTTGGTTCCTAGGAATTGGCACGTTCCACTAGTGCTTTTCCTATTAATCTTGCATCCTGCGAAATCTGCATCTGAATATCCTGATAGCTCAAAGTTGTCATCTTTAGGGTACCATAAACCGACATTAATGGTAGACTTGAGATATTTGATGATTCTCTTAGCTGCTTTGAGGTGTGACTTCTTGGGTTTAGACTGGAATCTTGCATATACTCCTACATCATATGAAATGTATGGCCTGCTTGCAGTCAGATAAAGAATTGATCCAATGAGTCCTCTGTAGTGGGTTGAGTCCACTGATATGCCTTCTTCATCTGCTTCAAGATGTGTGCTTGTGCTCATAGGAATTTTTGCTGATTTGGCTGAGTCCATTCCAAATCTCTTGATTAGATCTCTAGTGTATTTGGCCTCGTTGATGAAAATTCTATTTTGCATCTGCTTAACTTGCAGTCCTAGAAAGAAATTAAGCTTGCCCATCATACTCATCTCAAATTCTCCTTGCATGAGATTTGAGAACTTCTCACATAGCTCTGGATTGGTTGAGCCAAATATGATATCATCCACATATATTTGGACTAATAATATGTGGTCTTCATGCTCCACTCTGAATAGGGTTTTATCCACCTTGCCTTTACTGAATCCATTCTTCTCAAGAAACACGGATAATGTTTCATACCATGCTCTTGGTGCTTGCTTACGTCCATATAGAGCCTTTAAAAGGTTGTAAACTTTGTCTCCTTTGACAAATCCAGGGGGTTGCTCCACATAGACTTCTTCTTCTAGAATTCCATTTAGAAAGGCACTCTTTACATCCATCTGGTAGACTATGAAATATTTGAATGCTGCATATGCAAGGAATAGTCTGATGGCTTCTAATCTTGCAATAGGTGCATAAGTTTCATCAAAATCTATCCCTTCGCATTGTGCATAGTCTTTAGCAACAAGTCTGACTTTATTCCTAACAACAGCTCCATCTGCATCGCATTTATTCTTGCACACCCATTTGGTGCCAGTAACCTTCTTATGATCTGGTCTGCCTGTTAGTTCCCAAACATTGTTCCTTTCCATCTGGTTGAGCTCTTCTTGCATTGCATTGATCCATGAGTAGTCTTCCAGGGCTTTGCTCTGTTGTCTTGGGTTTTATTTGAGACATAAAGCATGAAAACATTGCCATTCCTACGGGTAGAGTAGACTGTATTGTCTTGACTCCATCAGTTAGCTTCCCAATGATCTATTGGATAGGATGATCTTTGAGCCACTTAGGAATGTCTTCTTCTTCAGGGTCTGTTCCCCTGTAGATTTTCTTTGGTGGGTTTCTTCTCTCTCTACATCAGCTTGGTTCTGATCTCCTTGATCTGCAACTAGATCAGCTACGGTCTTGTCATCTGTAGGTTGGGATCTGGTCTGGTCTACAGATGAGTCTTTATCAGCTACAGGTTGGTCTTTATCAGTAGCAACTGGATCAGGTAGGTTTTGTGGTCCTGTCTGATATGCAGTTGGGTCTTCATTAGCTACAGATGGGTCTTCAGACTAGTCTGCAGGTGAGTCCACCATTCCTGTGTCATAGACAATAACTTCTTCTAGGGTTGCAGATTTGAGCTTATTCTCTATAAGTTCCACCTTTTTCCTGTACTCAGCAGTAGTTTCATCAAATATAACATGAGGTGTTTCCTCCACAACTAAGGTTCATTTGTTAAAAACTTTATATGCCTTGCTTCTTTGTGAGTATCCCATAAAGAGACCATCATCAGTTTTAGCATCGAAGGCATGTAGTTGGGTTTTACCATTGTTGTGTATGAAACACTTACAACCAAAAATATGAAAATATGCAACAGTTGGTGTTCTGCCATTCCAAACCTTATAGAGAGTTTTTCCATGTCTCCCTAATATCATACTACTGTTCTGAGTGTGACATGCTGCGTTGACAGCTTCAGCCCAGAACCTCTTGGGCAGGTCTGCTTCTGCAATCATGGACCTGACAGCTTCCTTCAAGGTTCTGTTTCTTCTTTCAGCAACACCATTCTGCTGAGGGGTCCTGGCTGCAGAGACTTTATGCTGGATCCCATTCTGATCATTGTAATAAGTGATTGCCTTCTTGAGAAATTCTCCTCCTCTATCTTATCTGATCTTGATTATTGAGAGAGATTTCTCATTTTGGATCCTCCTTAGTAGCTCAGGTAACTTGGTTAGTGTTTCACTGTATTTATAGAGAAAAACAACCCATGTGTATCTTGAGTAGTCATCAAAAATTACAGAACAATACAAGTACAAATAAATGCTATCTGCCTATGCCTCTGCCCTTGCGGACAGTTTGCTTGGCAGGCCTAAAGAGCTTAGCACCGATTGGCCTTTTCTTGATAGGTGCTAGGCCGTATTTCCTTCTGACAACGAGTGCAGCAAAATCTTGTTCTTCTTGGGAAGAGAACTTATGCTCGTCACACAACTTCTTTATCTTCCTTTGCAGTCAGTCATGCCAAGCGGCTCCAGGCTGGAGGGAGCATGCTGATCCTCCATGTGAATGGGTTCAGGGGTAGTAAACTGATCTGGCTGCTCCTCCTCATCAAACAATCACCTGGGTCGTTTGGGTGACGGTTCTGGTGAGGAGTGAATCATGGATGGCTCACCAGGGGCTGGTCCCCTTATTTTGAAACGAATGGCAATGTGAGTAATGTCTGACTCTGTCTCAGACTGGTCTGCAGCTGCAGCTTGGTCGGACTCGTCTGAGCTCAAAGGATATATGTAGGGAGTTCGCTCTTCAGACATCTCCTTTAGAATCTGAGCTGCTTTCCTCTCACCTCCTAGCCTCCTCAGCGTCTCTTGGTCTAAATGACCAAGTCTTTTGTTGATGTGGAAGGGGTTAGTGTTTCCCTTTGCCACACCAAGCTGCTCCAACATCCAACTAAGCTGCGTTCCGAATGCCAGCTTGGATTTTAATCTCTTTTCTTCAACTATCCACTCGGCTTTTTTCACCTTACGCACCAATTGCCTGAAGATGTAATCAACCCAGTCAATTCGTTCGTCTTGAATAAGTGCTCCCAGCACCATGAACTTGGCTGATGACAATTGGTTGTAGCTGCCTGCCATCCCCATCACTATTTTGTTGGTTATATCCAACGCATACCCGTATTGCTTCTTCAATTTGCTCCTTTTGGCGGTTAGCTTTAACTTTTCCGGCTGGTAGACAGCCTTGATTTTAAGTCATGTGTCGGTTGTGTTCTGCTTTAGGGCTTCGACAGCCATGCCGTGGGATTTCATCCCGAAGATTTTCCCGACCGATTCTAGAGTAATATCCACTTGGATTCCACAAATAGAGCTCCTTATGCCTGATTCGAGCACTCGGGATTCTCTGTAAAAAGCGATACAGCCTCCTTGAAAAGATGTTTAGGGCTGATATCCAAAAATGGGTAGATCCCATTTGCCTTCATTGCTCTAATGAGATGTCGCACGTCATTGTCCAGATTCGCCTCGAGAAGTCCTTCGAAATCGACGACCAGTGAGAAGATGATCTGGTCCTACACATCATTAAGGTTAACTACGTTGAAGTATGCTTCCATTTCTGCGCAAGAAAGATTTCTTCTGAGTGTATGAAAATCCGAAATGGGTTTTTGCTCTGTGAAAATTAGGGTTCGTAGGCGTGAAGAAGGTAAAGTGAAACGCCTTTTCGTATTTAAGAAGAAATTGAAGCGTCGTTTGGATTTTAATATTATTTTAATTTTAAGTCGGTTCAAATTTTGAATTAGTGGGGTCGTGTGAACGTGTAAGCCTGCTAGCTTGTCATCGTGTAATCGTGAACGTGGGGTTTCCATGTGTAAATAAATAATAATAAATTATTCAGTAGTTGGTCAAAGTTAGAAAACTTAGCTGGTTGACCGTTGACTGTCTGACTGCTCTGCATCAGGTAACTCTCCTTGTCTGCTTCAAGTAGGTTCTGATGCCTGTGGTCAACTTAGTCCGTCATTCGTCTTTTCGTCTGGTCTGATCAGGTAACTCATTTGGTCTTCAGGTAGCTTTCTCACCTGTACTAGATTCCCAATCTAGTAGTCCAAGTTCCCTGCTCAGCTCCAAAAACCTTTCTTCTGGTAAAGGTTTGGTGAAAATGTCAGCAATTTGATATTCTGTGCTGACTCTTTCAACTCTGACTCTCTTATTAAGCACGTGATCTCTAATGAAGTGATGCTTAACATCAATGTGCTTCGTCCTTGAGTGCAATACCGGATTGTTGGTAATTGCAATTGCACTATTGTTGTCGCACAAAATAGGAACTTCATTTGCAATTATATTATAATCCCTTAGCTGTTGTCTGATCCATTAGATCTGGGCACAACAGCTACCTGCAGCTAGATATTCTGACTCTGTTGTTGAGATAGAGTTAGATATCTGCTTCTTGCTAAACCAGGATATCAGTCTGGTTCCTATGAATGGGCACGTTCCACTAGTGCTTTTCCTATTAATCTTGCATCGTGCGAAATCTGCATCTAAATATCCTGATAGCTCAAAGTTGTCATCTTTAGGGTACCATAAACCGACATTAATGGTAGACTTGAGATATTTGATGATTCTCTTAGCTGCTTTGAGGTGTGACTTCTTGGGTTTAGACTGGAATCTTGCATATACTCCTACAGCATATGAAATGTATGGCCTGCTTGCAGTCAGATAAAGAATTGATCCAATGAGTCCTCTGTAGTGGGTTGAGTCCACTGATATGCCTTCTTCATCTGCTTCAAGATGTGTGCTTGTGCTCATAGGAATTTTTGCTGATTTGGCTGAGTCCATTCCAAATCTCTTGATTAGATCTCTAGTGTATTTGGCCTCATTGATGAAAATTCTATTTTCTATCTGCTTAACTTGCAGTCCTAGAAAGAAATTAAGCTTGCCCATCATACTCATCTCAAATTCTCTTTGCATGAGATTTGAGAACTTCTCACATAGCTCTGGATTGGTTGAGCCAAATATGATATCATCCACATATATTTGGACTAATAATATGTGGTCTTCATGCTCCACTCTGAATAGGGTTTTATCCACCTTGCCTTTGCTGAATCCATTCTTCTCAAGAAACACGGATAATGTTTCATACCATGCTATTGGTGCTTGCTTACGTCCATATAGAGCCTTTAAAAGGTTGTAAACTTTGTCTCCTTTGACAAATCCAGGGGGTTGCTCCACATAGACTTCTTCTTCTAGAATTCCATTTAGAAAGGCACTCTTTACATCCATCTGTTAGACTATGAAATCTTTGAATGCTGCATATGCAAGGAATAGTCTGATGGCTTCTAATCTTGCAACAGGTGCATAAGTTTCATCAAAATCTATCCCTTCGCATTGTGCATAGCCTTTAGCAACAAGTCTGACTTTATTCCTAACAACAGCTCCATCTGCATCGCATTTATTCTTGCACACCCATTTGGTGCCAATAACCTTCTTATGATCTGGTCTGCCTGTTAGTTCCCAAACATTGTTCCTTTCCATCTGGTTGAGCTCTTCTTGCATTGCATTGATCCATGAGTAGTCTTCCAGGGCTTTGCTCTGTTGTCTTGGGTTTTATTTGAGACATAAAGCATGAAAACATTGCCATTCCTACGGGTAGAGTAGACTGTATTGTCTTGACTCCATCAGTTAGCTTCCCAATGATCTATTGGATAGGATGATCTTTGAGCCACTTAGGAATGTCTTCTTCTTCAGGGTCTGTTCCCCTGTAGATTTTCTTTGGTGGGTTTCTTCTCTCCCTACATCAGCTTGGTTCTGATCTCCTTGATCTGCAACTAGATCAGCTACGGTCTTGTCATCTGTAGGTTGGGATCTGGTCTGGTCTACAGATGAGTCTTTATCAGCTACAGGTTGGTCTTTATCAGTAGCAACTGGATCAGGTAGGTTTTGTGGTCCTGTCTGATATGCAGTTGGGTCTTCATTAGCTATAGATGGGTCTTCAGACTGGTCTGCAGGTGAGTCCACCATTCCTGTGTCATGGACAATAACTTCTTCTAGGGTTGCAGATTTGAGCTTATTCTCTATAAGTTCCACCTTTTTCCTGTACTCAGCAGTAGTTTCATCAAATATAACATGAGGTGTTTCCTCCACAACTAAGGTTCATTTGTTAAAAACTTTATATGCCTTGCTTCTTTGTGAGTATCCCATAAAGAGACCATCATCAGTTTTAGCATCGAAGGCATGTAGTTGGGTTTTACCATTGTTGTGGATGAAACACTTACAACCAAAAATATGAAAATATGCAACAGTTGGTGTTCTGCCATTCCAAACCTTATAGAGAGTTTTGCCATGTCTCCCTACTATCATACTACTATTCTGAGTGTGACATGCTGCGTTGACAGCTTCAGCCCAGAACCTCTTGGCGAGTGCCTTCGCAATCATGGACACTGCGACTTCCTTCAAGGTTCTGTTTCTTCTTTCAGCAACACCATTCTGCTGAGGGGTCCTGGCTGCAGAGACTTTATGCTGGATCCCATTCTGATCATTGTAATAAGTGATTGCCTTCTTGAGAAATTCTCCTCCTCTATCTTATCGGATCTTGATTATTGAGAGAGATTTCTCATTTTGGATCCTCCTTAGTAGCTCAGGTAACTTGGTTAGTGTTTCACTGTTTTTATAGAGAAAAACAACCCATGTGTATCTTGAGTAGTCATCCACTACTACTAGAGCATGCTTTCTGCCACTTAAGGTCCTTGGCTTGATGGGACTAAATAGATCCATGTGTAGAAGATCTAGGATCCTTGTTGTAAGAGTGGTAGCTTCCTTCTTGAATACTTCTTCTGGAAGTCATCTGACCAGCTTTTGAGAACTAATCTTGTTGATGGCTTTGAAATTCAGGTGACATAGTTTCTTGTGCCACAGTCATCCATTATTAGCTATTGTCTTGGATAGAAAACAGGTATTAGGAGTTCCTGTATTCCAATCAATCATATAGACATCCCTCCTTCTGAATCCTTTTAGCTTCACTTATCCAGATAGGATATCTATCACCATGCATTTCAAAATGGTGAAGACTACTATATTCTTCTCATCACAAAACTGACTTATGCTCAAAAGATTATACTTGAATCCTTTGACATAGTAAACTTTGGATATGGTGATGTTTCCTCAGTGTAGCTCTCCAAAACCTTTAGTCTGACCTCTAGAGCTATCTCCAAAGGTTACATGTGGGACTCTTTCTTTGGTATATTTTGTCAGCACCTTCTTGTTCCCGGTCATGTGCCTTGAGCATCCGGAATCTACAAACCATTCTTCACCTCCAATGTTTGAATTTGTGGAGATGTGGTAGTAGTCCTTCCACCTTTTCTCCAATCAGACAAGCATATATTTAGGTACCCAAATCTGTATGGGTCCTCGGGGGTTAGTTGGTCTTCTGGAGAACTGGTTTCTCCTGAGATTGTGGAAATTATTGTTATTACCCCTATAAGATGTGTAAGATCTGGGCACATATCCTCTGTTGGGATTGTGTAATGGATATGTCTCATAAAACTGATGGTGTGGTCCATGCCTAAATCTTGGCTAAGACCATTTATTAAATATTTTAGGTCTCCGCACCTATTTGTTTTGAAAATTAGGATAACCTTGAGGTTTCCATTTGCTCCTCCCATTTTGAAATATGTTTTTGGGGAGTCTTTGATAATAGTGGGCATGTTGTCTGGGCTGCTGCTTAGTCTCATGTCTAGGTGGCTGCCTTGTATAACTTGGCTACAGCCTAGACCTGTGACTTGGCTGCTGCCTGTTTTGAAATATAGGTTTATATATTGGCTCAGCAGACGAGATAATTGTTTCTCCCTTGATGAAAGTGGTTTAGAACTAGAGGGAGTGTGTGGGTCATATCCAAGGCCCGATCTGGAATATAATGGCCTTTTATTTGTACACAATTCGTCCAGGGTTAGAGATGCCTTCAGGGAGGTTATTTCCTTTGCCTGATTTTTACTTAGCTAAGTCAGTTTTGCAAACTCAGCTTTGACATGAGCAAATGCAGTTGATTTTTCACTATTTAAAATAGTTAATCGTTTTATCTCAGCAGTGGCATTATCAGCCAGGTTTGTAGAGTTGTCTGCAGCCTGTTTTTCAAGATCAGGTTTGATTTTATTAAATTCTAGGCTGAGTTTTTCAAAGTCATTTTTCAGCTGCCCATTCTCATCTTGCAACTGGGTCCTCTCGGCTGATACAGTTTGGTGTGCAAATTTTAATCTCTCAAAATCTT